>VNJQ01002436.1:0-249160 GCA_008042515.1 Drosophila truncata | reverse complement strand
ATCATAGCCAACTTCTCTTTGCCCAACAATGCCGCCTGCAGCAGCATCGTTAGTTTGGAGTCTCGATAGGGAATGACATCGGCGTTTTTCTTCTTCTGGGCCGTGCTGGCCGCATCTAGGCAACGACCCAGTACCATCAGGGATGTGTTTATGTTCTTGGCCTCCTTGAGACGCAAGCCCGTGGTGCCAGTGTTGTTGACTCGCTCGGAGCCCGCCAAGTCGCAGAACTTGTACGAACTCTGTGTGGTGATGCCTGATCGGTTGTACTTTAGTATGTCCACGGTAAAGACGCAATGCGATCGGCTGGAATTGGCGTTCACCGAGGTGGCAGCGTATGTGGAACGTTGTTGGCCCAAGCGCAGCAACCTAAGAGCTTCCTCGCTGCTCTTCACGAAGACACTGGTCAGCCCTTTGACGAACACATGACCCTTATTGCACACGACCTTCAGGTTCTTACGGGGCCCCTCAGCCATCTTTGCCTGTTTCGTTGGAATGGCCAACAGGTCGTGCACCAGTTCGTTATAGATTTCCACAAAGGACACCCAAATCAGCACGGACTCGTCGCTGGTCTCCTTTGTTTCGAACGTATGATCATCGTTGATCGTCTGCTTCAGCCGCTGGTAAGGGGCGCCCATGTCAGGGCAAAGATCCAACAGTTTCTTGCGTATCTGCAGCTCCTTAAGTGAAGCGTCGTCCTGCAGAAAGACAATGCAGCCATTGATCAGCTTTAGCTTGGGCGAGTGGTACACAGAATCTTTGCAGATGGTGAAAATGTTCTCCAGGGCACGGGGAATGATGCCAGCGCTCACATCATCACCTAAAAAAGAATTTGATTTAGTAGTGAGCTTACAAAAACGAGCCACAGGACACTTACCAAGCAGGGTGTAGGTTTTTCCAGAGCCCGACGTGCCGTAGGTCATAATGGTCACGCACTCTTCCTCGCAAATCCTGGGACCCACGCAAATGTCGTATATGTCGCGCTGGTCCACATAGCTGTCGAAGATGGAGGTGAAGCCGAAGTGCTTCTCCATGCGGTTCACATTGTTGCTGGTAGAGTCCACCTTGTAGCTGGTGATAAGCACGTTCCCGTCTTCAGAGATAGAATACGCCTTCGAGGATTCGCTTACGGGACGCAGGCGGAGGAAGACCTGCGGCCCAGTCTCCAGGCTCGTACTCTCGGCGTTGCTCGTAGCGGTGGACACAGTATCGACGCCACTCGCCGTGTACTCCGACTCGGCTTCAGAGCCTTCGGAATAACTATCCTCCTCAGATTCTTGAATGTTTTCGAACAGACGCATCTTTTTGTTGGGGCGCGGGCGGCAGCGACGGTCGATGGAGGGCTCGCGGGCTACCAGGAATGAGCGCATCTCCCGCTTGTTCAACTCTGAAGCTGTTTGGTTTTCCATGCTGCGTCGTACACTGTTAATAAAGGATTTTAGAATTTGTGCTTCCTTTCGCGCTAATTTTCATGCCAAGCCAGAGCTGCAACTGTTTTGAAAGCAAGCACTAGGCTATTGCGTTTTCGATAGCTCTTATCGATAAATTTCAATCGATAGGATTTAAACTAAGTTGAAATTCAAAACGACAGTTAATCTTCGGAAGACTAGATTGTACTTATTTGACCAAAAATATTCTTTACACAGGGAAAAACTGGGAATCATGTGAGGCCGGACAATAGTCTTACCATTTATTTCGCTTTACCAATTCGCTAAGCTAAGGGCTGCAACTGTTTTGAAAGCAAGCACTAGGCTATTGCGTTTTCGATAGCTCTTATCGATAAATTTCAATCGATAGTTGAAATTCAAAACGACAGTTAATCTTTGGAATACTAGATTGTACTTATTTGACCAAAAATATTCTTTACACAGGGAAAAACTGGGAATCATGTGAGGCCGGGCAATAGTCTTACCATTTATTTCGCTTTACCAGTTCGCTAAGCTTGTAGGACAACGCTACAGATCCGCACCGCCTCGATGGACGACCAGTCCAGCTGGTCGCACTGAGCCTTTCCGTGGACATGCTCCAGTCCAATAGCAATAGACATCACCAGAAGGTGTAAAAGTTCTACGATTTGGCGGGCTCAGAGCGAATCACTGACACCACCTGCCTCCGTTTAAAGGAGGCGAAAAAAATGAGTTCAGAAGCCTTTTATCGCCCGAAAGAATTTGTAAATGTAAGTTTTCCAGAATAAACAAAATTAAATGTTCTAGAGTAAACGATTAAACAACCGACCGGTTCCGTGTTTTTAAGTGGACTGTGCAGTTCAGAGTCCTGTTCGTTGGGACTCCGTTTTGAATTTGACACAAAATTGTGTGCACATGTGATTATTCCAAATAATAGAGCACGATACTTGTTCACCGTTTGTAATATGCATATCTCAAAATATGTAATCTTTGCTAGTGTAGTTACAATTGTTAAATAGTTAGTTTATGCTTTGTGTGTGTGTTCGAGTTGCATTCGAGTTGATTTACAATTATTTGTCCATTGTTTCCTGCTGCAAATAAATATTACAAAATAGGTGGTAAAAATAAATAGGTATTCAGGCATGCATCTTAATCATAGTGTTTTTTGTGTATATAATTATATATATATGTATATGTTTGTCTGCTTTCTCTAGGTACTTAAGTCACGTTGCATCTGAGAGAGCAAAGAAAAATAAAGAACAGATTGCACTCAGAGGGGTAAAGATCAGATAAAGGGTTCAGGGAGAGAGATTCAAAGTTCGAGAAGAAGTACATCATGGAGATCGCCCGTATAACTAAGGTATCATATATCTTTAAGTCTAAACACAAGGTTAATTTGCACTAAACGGAATGTTAAATACACAGAGAGAATGTCACGAGATTGATCTACTAACAACAGGGTTAGCCGCGGGTTATAACATAATAAATAATATAAAATAATATTCAAGAGCTCAGATAACGCTGCTTAGATTCGAGCCGGAAACAGGTTCCGGGTTGTTCTTTTGTGGCGACATGGTCAAGCCATTGCCATTGCTTATTCCGCCATCGAGGAGTTGCAGCAACCTTTGACGCGTTCGCTTGTCGCTGGCACAGATGCACTGAATCAGACTGGTCAGCTGTTTCGTGGAGTACTCGTCTCCCAGGCGCTGCTGTTCGATCCACTGTTCGAACTGGTCGGGTGCAAAGTAGTAGGTTTTGATAAACACATCCACGTAGGAGCGGTGCTGCGGGTACTTCTGGTTCGAGATTAGTTCAAGAAACGACATAAAGTTAGCAAAGTCCAGCTGCATGAGAGCTCTTCCGCCCGCCGAGCATTTCTTCACATTGGAAAACCTTAAAAAGTCAGAAATTAGAGAGCGAATTGAAGATATAAAAGAAGATATAGACTCACCCCTCCACCAGCAGATGGGTGGCCACATGGGCCATGGAATTCCACACGGGCTTGCTGGGCACCGGCACCTCCTTGGCGATTTCCTCCAGGCACATGGCGAAGCTCTGTATGTTCTGCAAATAAAGTATTTGAAATGTAAGCTATGTAATCCTGAATGTAATCTTGTTCCCTCCTTACTCTGTTCAGCACATCACTGTAGCTGCTATGCTGGTGTATCACATGATTCACATCCCACTTGACCTTGGCCATCTGGGCCAGAATCGCCGACAGATCGATGACGCGCGACGTGACGCACGTGTAAACGGGTTTGGCCAGATCCGCCATATACTCGCTGTACTCCAGGTAGCTGCTCAATGCAGGTCGCTCGGCGAGGGGCAGCAAATGGTTGAGATAATGCTGAAGAATGTGAAACTGCTGAAGCATACTGCGACCCGCCTCCACCGCCACGATGCGCTGGGAGAGCCCGTACAGAGTGTCAGGGTTGGCCAGCTCGTTGTTGGCCTGCAAATAAAATCAGTTAATAAAATTGAAACTCTCAGTTCTCCTCAATGAGATCCCTACCAGTGAGGAAAAGTTAAGGGGCCATAGTTTGATCTGAGGCAGGGCATTGAGCTCTACCGAACGCAGACGTTGCTCCAGCCGCGGCGTATGCAAATTATCCGTGGCCACCAGCTAGAAAAAGGTGTTGATTTTAGTACAATTTAAGGTTTAATACAAGATAATTACTCACCGCATCCTTGCCAAAAATCTCGTGCACAGCGTAAGCGTAAAAGTCAATCAGCTCCAGCATGCTGGCCACTATCTTCGGCGAGATGCAGTGCAGCAACTTGCACATCTGTAGATATCTCCCAATGCAGCGCAGAACATTCAAGGCGGTATTATTCACCAGCAGTTGGCTATAGAAAGATAAATACCATATATAGAATGCTTCAGGGAGAGCAGAACTCTTCTCTTACTTGTTGGTGTCGTCAAACTCCTTGCTCCGCAGGCTCTTCTGCTCGTCATCGCTCTCCTCGCTGAAGTAGCACGAAGCCTCGTCCACAATGCCCGAGAGAATGTCCTCCTCCAGCATGGCAGCGTCCAGACCGCCGTCAAAAGGTGAACTCTTTTCAGAGAAGCGCAAAAAGTAGCCATAGGAACCGTAGATTGAGCTGCCGCCGCCATCCTGAGAGTGAACTGACACTAGCTCGTCGCAGTTATTGTTGCTAATGGGAGAGTTGTTGGAGGAAGAGGCCAGCAAGGCAGTTGTTGGGGATTTGTGGCGTCTCAGAGTGTGCCTAACCGATCGGAAGTCCTGCCAAGAATTGCCAAGGGTTAGTTTTTGAAATCAAATCAAGACAATTCGGTGTCTCTGTACTCACAGGCAATTGGAGAATGTGCGCAAACGAGTCTACCTGCGTCCAGGACTCGTTGTCCAGGAATAGGCAGATCTCCTCCACACAGCAGATGTGGTAGCGCCGGAAGAACTCCTCGCTCTGCTGCTGCATCGTCTCAATTAACTTCTCCGACTGCTCGCCACAAAACTCGAGGCCAACCTTCTTCAGGCGCTGCACCACAGACAGAACTTGGATAAACTGGTCGTACTTTAGGGTCTTCAGCTTGGCCGCCTGCAGGAACAGGCACACCTTGGTCAGGATGTCGTTCCACACACGCGACTGTCCCTTCTTCAGCTTCTGCTGGATGTACACATCGGGCGAATCCTCCTCGTCCTGTCCGTACAGCTTGTAGTTGTTGTGCCACATCACCACTTGGTAGTAGGAGGCCAGAATGGTCCAAAACGTTTTGCACAGGCTTATCAGGCAGGGCAGTAGCTTCTCCACGCTCAGCTGCTCGCACAGCTGTTCGTAGAGCGGCTTGGCCTGGTCGTCCTGGCCGGGATCGCTGTATCCGCGCAGCACGGCATTCACCGAGGAGTGTATAGCCGAAATGTAGTTGATGTGCAGCTGGTCCATTGCCATAAGCGACTTGTTAGCCAGCTTGTAGGCTTCCTGCAGCTTGGCATACTTGCGGCCATCAAAGCCGAGCACCATCTCGTTGAGCACCGTGTCCAGCTGGAACTCCATGAGCAGCATGGTCTCTTGCAGCTTCTTAGAGAGCGATTGCACACAGTTGAACTGCATGTAGGCCTCCGCCGAGCTCTTGCACTGCAGCAGCAGGGCGATGGCAGCGCTGTAGTTGTGGTCCGCCAGCAGCTTCTGCACCTCCACGTCGGTGGTGCGCTGAAGAGAGATTAGGGATTAAACAGAGTTACAGACTGGGTTATAGTCATCTCTAACCAGTTTCTTGATGGCCACCAGGGTGTCCAACACCTCCTTGAGCACCTCTCGCTTGCGATAGCTGGCCAGAATCTCCAGGCTCGTGGTCGTCAGGTTGGTGCGAGCGAAATTCAGGTAGGATCTCGCCTTCTGGCACGTCCACAGCGACTCCTCCAGCTTCTTCTGGGTGTCGTTGATGGCCGCGAACTCGCTGCTGCAAGCATTCCGCTGCTCCAGTATGTTTTGCAGAACCTGTTTGGTCAGAACCTTCTGCTGGGTGCGCAGTTGTGCAATTGTGACCTCGATGAGCTCGTTGTCGATGCCATCGTTGAGAACTTTCTGCGGGAGATCGTGCGGAGCAGTTAGTCAGTGGCTGCTCACAGCTGCCAGCACCTGCTTACCTTGAGTTCGTACAGCTGTGGATTGCTGTCGGGGCTGTAGTAGCATTGTTCGATGCCCTCCAGGATTTCCTGGTCCGACTTTTGTGCGTTTGCTTGTCCCGCAGCGTCGGCCGCATCCGTGGCGTCCGCTTCATGGCTGGGCGAGGTGTCCGTGGTCACCGTTTGGATGAAGTAATCCGAAAAGCCCATGGCAGGAATTTTCATTTGTCTGTTTGTCTGTGTGTGCGTGTGTTTGGTGGGCGGAACAAGACAATGGGAGAAGGGGAAACGGATTACTTCCGGCCTTTACATGGTTGTGTGGCTACTGGTTACCTGTTTGTGCAGCAGGTCCATGAATTTGCTCTTGAATTCGTCCATTTTGGCCTTGGAGTTCTGCATGTTTCAGCCATGAAGAAGAAAAACGCAACAAAAAACACACAACTTTTCCCAACAGTGCAACGGGTCGTGAGTGTTTTCTCGTGAAAGTATCGGTATATCCAGCAGGGCATCCAATCAGCTGTTTCACGCCTGTTCGATGGTCACACTGGCTTCATTTATGTTAATTTTGTTTGGTAATTTTTTTAAGTTTCCTGTCAAGGAATGAAAACATTTCGCCTGGAGGAAGAACTAAAGACTGAAGGATGCGGATCTGCATGGTGTCGGACTTCTTCTACCCGAGCATCGGCGGGGTGGAGGAGCACGTCTACAATCTCTCGCAAATGCTGCTCACGCAGGGCCACAAGGCAAGTTGGAAGCGAACTCACAACAAGAAAGGAAGCTAACTTCGGCTTACCGAAGTTTATATACCCTTGCAGATTACAATTGAGCTATGTTATTAAAAACGAAATTCTAAGATAACTTTAAATGGCCGAATCTCAAATTTGATGAAAATGTGTTGAGAAACAACCGAGTTATGATTTTTTATATTATTTCGGTGATGTTCCTATGGCAGCATTAGAATATAGTCGTCCGATTTTCATGAAATTTAAATCAAAACTCTGGAATAATATTAAGTGGCCAAATCGTTGCCGATCGTTCCTATGGCAGCTATAGGATATAGTCGTCCGATCCGGCCCGTTCCGACTTATGTAGGAGTGAGAGCATATAGAAGACTACCTGCAAAGTTTCATTCAGATAGCTTCAAAACTGAGGGACTAGTTTGCGTATAATCGGACAGACGGACGGACAGACGGACATGGCTGGATCGACTCAGCTGTTGATCCTGATCAAGAATATATATACTTTATAGGGTCGGAAATGTCTCTTTCACTGCGTTGCAAACTTCTGACCAAAATTATAATACCCTGCAAGGGTATAAAGATAACGATTTTTATTGAACCTTCAACCGGCAGGTTGTGGTGCTGACCCACGCCTATGGGGACTGCAGTGGCGTTCGCTACGTAACGGGCGGCATGAAGGTCTACTATCTGCCCATCAAGGTCTGTTACAACCAGTGCATCCTGCCCACTGCTGTCTGCAATGTGCCCATGCTAAGGGCGGTGCTGCTGCGGGAGCAAGTTGACGTGGTCCACGGCCATTCGGCCTTTAGCGCTTTGGCTCACGAGGCGCTGATGGTGGGCTCCCTGCTTGGCTTAAAGGTATGCGTCAAGAAACCCAGGAAATATTTCCGAATTAATTCCCTTTTCCCACTTCCAGACCGTCTTCACCGATCACAGTTTGTTTGGTTTCGCGGATCTCTCTGCTGCTCTGACCAACAATCTGCTGGAAGTCAACCTGGGCATGGTCAACCATGCCATATGTGTGTCTCACATCGGCAAGGAGAACACAGTCCTGAGGGCCCGAGTGGCCAAGCACAGAGTGTCGGTCATTCCCAATGCCGTGGACACTGCTCTGTTTACACCCGATCCCCAGCAGCGGCCCAGCAATGGCACGAGTGAGCAGAAGAAGCACCACGGTGTTATTATCAACTTAATCCTTACTTTTCGCAGTTAACATTGTGGTGGCCTCGCGACTCGTC
Organism: Drosophila truncata; assembly: GCA_008042515.1. Lineage (NCBI taxonomy): Eukaryota > Metazoa > Arthropoda > Insecta > Diptera > Drosophilidae > Drosophila > Drosophila truncata. The sequence goes on along the minus strand of VNJQ01002436.1, from coordinate 241,193 downwards.
TACCGGAAAGGCATCGATCTGTTGGCCGGCATTATTCCGCGTTTCAAGAACATTCCCTATGTGCATTTTATAATTGTGGGCGACGGTCCGAAGCGGGATCTGCTGGAGGAGATACGCGAGAAGACAAACATGCAAGACCGAGTGGAGATGGTGGGAGCTGTGGAGCACGCCCAAGTGCGCGATCACCTGGTGCGTGGCCACATCTTCGTGAATACGTCCCTGACGGAGGCCTACTGCATGGCCATCGTTGAAGCAGCCGCCTGCGGACTGCAGGTCGTCTCCACCAGTGTCGGCGGCATTCCAGAGGTTCTGCCCAAGAGCTTGATTTTACTGGCAGAGCCGGAAATCGATGCCATCTACACTGCCATATTAGTAGCCATCGAAAGGCATTTGCGGTGCTCGTTTAAGGTCAATCCCCCGGCAACGTCGGCGTCAAATGGTCACCTGCCAACGGAGGCGAATGGACGAGGAAAGCGGCGACGAAATAAGGCGAACAAGGCGAAAGCAGCTACCACATCTACGCCGCAACTGCCACAACCGGTTTTGGACCAGAAAACCCACACAAAGCCCGTGCTTTGTCCATACAGATGCAACGAACTTGTGGAGACGCTCTACAACTGGGAGGATGTGGCCCTGCGCACGGTAAAGGTCTACCATCGGGTTATGCAGGAGCGCTCCTTTACCACCAGCGAGTTGGTGTATGCAGTGTGGCAGCACGGCTCCTGGTTTTTGGTCTTCTTTGTGGTGGCTCATTTCATGATGCGTCTGCTAGAGGCTTGGCGACCCCGAGGACGTGTGGAGCCGGCCCAAGATATGCATCGTTCGCCTAGATAGCGATACCAAAAGGGATTCCATATCTTCTCCAACAGCAACTAGCCAAAGTCGTGAGCGTTTCCGTTTGCTGTCATTCCGGACGAGAGTTTATTTATTGCCTACGTAGAATAATATACTGTCATCCTAAATCACACTCCCAAATCCAACGTAATGGAGAAGATATCCACAGATCCCGAACCGGGGCATCTGGCACTCAGCTCCTCGATGAATGACTTTCATGACGATTCCCCTTTGCCGCAGCGAAACGTGAAAACGAGTGAGTTTTCCCTCATATCATAGCTGCCCTGAACGAGGACTAATCGCAGTGTTCGCCAGCCGAAAATGTACCGCCCAGTCGTGTGGAGAAGATCTTTTACGTGCTGTCGCTCATTATGATCGCCCTGCTGTTCCCCTTCTCCCTCTTGTTCTGCATTAAGGTCTTGAACGAGTTTCATCGCGGCGTGGTGTTGCGCATGGGTCGCTTGCGTCCGAAGCCTCCCTGCGGACCCGGCGTCATCTTCCTGGTGCCCTGCATCGATCAACTGCATATAGTTGACATCCGCACCAGTTCGTTTAGCTTGCAACGACAGGAAATCCTAACGCGGGACATGGTGACCATCAGCATCGACGGAGTGGTGTACTTCAGCATCAAGAGTCCGTACGATGCGGTAATACAGGTGGCGGATGCCCAGGACGCCGTCGAGAAGCTGTCCATGACCACACTACGAAACGTGGCCGGTACGCTTAAGCTAATGGATCTGCTGGCTTCCAAGGAGTATCTGTCCAGCCAGATCGAGGCCATTCTCTACAACACCACGGAGGCGTGGGGCGTGCGTGTGGAGCGCGTGGAAATGTAACTAATACTATAGATTCCCCCGATTATTCAGTGATCAATGATCTTTTATCTACCAGCAAGGAGATCTTCATGCCCGAACAGCTGAAACGCGCCCTGGCCGTGGAGCAGGAGGCGATGCGAGAGGCCAAGGCCAAGGTGGCCGCCGCTCAGGGAGAGCGGGATGCGGTTACGGCGCTAAAGGAGGCGGCAGACATCATGGAAACCAATCCGATTGCCCTGCAACTGCGCTACCTGCAAACCCTGAACACCATATGCAACGAGCAGACCAGATCCTATGTGTTCCCCTTCCCCGTGGACATTGTGAAGAGGATGATGAAGTGATCGCCATAAAATAAGAGTTTAGCGTGCCACAACTAGTCCATCCTTTAAATCCAGCAATGCTTTATGCCGCAAAAGACCTCTATTAGATTGGTAATTTTAAATTTAAAAACTATATTTAAATAAGAGCGACAGGCTCCCATTTTAGTGTTATTTTAAAGCATGACGGCCAAAAAATATGTGCTCATTAGAAAATATGCACCAAGCAAGATAACAAATAAGCAATTTACATATGTACTTTAATATTAGTGAACAAACATAAGAATAATCCAATAAATACTCGACTAAACAAATTTATAGAATTTTCGGCGCTAATTTAAAAATTCAATTCAATTATACCAACCAGGGTCGTAAAATTTGCTGCCCAATTTGAAAATTGCGCCAAGTTCAGCAAAAATGTGGCAGTGCTGGTCGCTCGCGTCTCAAGGTATGGGCAGCACTTTCGCTCGCGTATAAAATTATGGGCAGCACTTTCGCTCGCGTATAAAATTATGGGCAGCACTTTTGCTCGCGTATCAAAAGTCTGGCAGCGCTGGTTCAACACAGTAAATTAGTGTGACCAACAGGGAATATAAAAAACAAATTAAAAAATACCACAAGAAATTTATGCATTTTTGGGAATAGTATCAACAGTCCCACATTTTTTATAAAAACAAAAATTTGCGATAAAACTTAAAAACTAAGATTCAGCGGAAAATATGTCTCGCAAGGAAGCCCTGTCACAATTCATCAATCAAATTCACGGCCGCCCCGTTGCCGTCAAGCTGAACAATGGCGTGGACTACCGAGGTGAGGCGGAGGAGCTGAAGTAAACAAAAAAGCCGGTTGCTAACACACACGTTTCCCTCTTCTCCCCCAAGGTGTCTTGGCTTGCTTGGACGGCTACATGAACATTTGCCTGGAGCAGACGGAGGAGTACGTGAACGGGCAGCTGAAGAACAAATACGGCGATGCCTTCATCCGCGGCAACAATGTGCTGTACATCTCCACGCAGAAGCGGCGAGTCTGACGGTTTAGAGCTTAAGTTTTTACCCTAAAAATACAACAGTTTCTACAAAACAACAGCTGTAATATGATGATCCACAGGGTTTGTTGGTCTCCCTTCTCCCAGGAACATTTTTAGCCGCAGTTTATCGTTGTTCCTAAGTTTATTCCATAAATAAGTTAAGGCTATTGAATCCACATCAATCCCCGCTTAGCTAGGATAGTGGGCCGTGCCGAACTCCTGCGGAATGGCTCCAAAGTGTCGCAGCTGGCGGATGGAGTAGCCAGAGCCCAGAGCTGCAATGAGGCGCTCACCACGATGGCCAAACTTTCGCTCGTAGACCGGACGCCAGGCGCGACCAAAGTGCGGATCGAAGGGAATCTCGCTGGGCTGTTGGAACGGCGAGTTGCCGAAGAACAAGCGGTCCAGATAGTCCAGCACTGCCTTCTTCTTCTGAAAGTGCTCTAGGAAGGGGTTGGCGGTGGCCGCCGTGCGTGGATCCTGGGAAGGCAGGTTCTTGAAGTACTGGAAGTTCACCAGGTCCACGTTGGAGAAGTCAAAGTCAAAGACCCCGATCGTGGCCAGCACGCGGTCCGTAGAGCACTGTTGATGCAGCCAAGGGCAATGTTAATGCGGTGATTAGTGATTAATTGAACGCCCGCTTACCATTACGGCCAGTGCAGCAATTAAGACGTATTTGCACATTGCAAGTGGACGATGAACGGAGCAGAGACGACACCTATACGCTTCCTCACGCGGAATCAAACTGATTTGAATAAATTCGGCCAACAACTGCAGTGCGTCCGGCTGCCCAGTGATTTGCAATCGGTCGGCAGGTATTCTGTTGTAATATCCCCTGACGGATGGGTTGCCCAATCCCGCATAAAGCGGTGTCCACCGCGGCCCAGCCAAATGTAACAGTCGTCGCAGCACTCACTCTGTCGCGGGTAATTAATTGATATGCGCGTCGCATCAAGGGGCGTTCCAATCAAAGCGCTCGACGTCGTCACCAAAGCCGACACAGTCGGGCACCGCTGGTCGCGGGCGATGCATGCATTATGATATCTGGGATCTTGATGAGACCGCTTTTGTTTAGACAACCTGCGATCGCTGCATCTTGCCGAACCACTATTTTTGATTGAAATTAGTGCAGCTTAGTTTGTGTGGCTTGTTTATTTTTATTTATTTCGATGTATTTAAATCAAAAGGGTTACAAATTTGTAAAGTAGGGAGAGTTTTCTTCAGAAATCTTTAGTTTTTCATTAATAAAACCTTAGATATTAAATGAAAAATGTAATATTTATATTTTAAATTGAAATTCTGATGATTATGATTATAAAATGTAGATTATTTATAAGGAAACATTAATAAAATATAGTTTTTTAGAAGGAAACATTCTGCCTTTTTGAAGGAAATTGTAATTAGTTTATAGCATTGTAAAGCCTATCGAAAGAAGATAACATCATTATTAAATTTATTAACAGTTCTTAATGTGCAGATCCTTTTAAAGGCGGTGATTTCTAATCCACAAAAACTCAAGTAAAGAGGCTTTCAATAGGTTCCTATAGGGAGAATATTTTAGATATTTATGAATATTATTTTATTTGAGATTAATTATGTATAATTTAATTCCCAACTTGGTTAAGTATTATTTTACACACCATAAGATATACAAACTCTGAAGCAGGGTCAGCAGGCGCATCGATATAGACACTACATTCCACACTCTGCTGCTCCCTCTAAAAACCAAAGAACTCTGAAACTTTGTTAACCTCTTAGAAGGCCCCAACATGCCTCTTTCCCATATCCAATCGATATGCAAATGGAAACCGTAACCTAGTGCGTAACCGATTGCCAAATTTCTATAGAAACTGAAACAAACAAAGTCATCGGATTGGCAGACAAGACACTTCCCGGTCCTGGCCCAAGCAATTACGTAAAATAACCTTTCAGTTTGCTTCGATTCTGTGAATTACGCACTCGGCCAGGCACTTTTCAGGCTGCTGTCAGGGAACTAGATAAAAAACGACAAAACGTTTCCCTTGGAACAGGGATTTTAAGAAACTTGGAAAATATCAACAGACAAATCTCTTGGACACAAGAGGAACTTAACTCACCAAGGAGGAACCCCGAGGAACTGCAGGAACAATGGCACAAAAGGCGGGAAAGGGCGATGGGAAGCAGGTCAAGCAGAAGGTAACTATCGAAGCTACTTAACTCCTTAGTCGGACTCTTCCTGCACACGTAACACTAAACACTAGCTGTGCACACATCCTTTCGCCTCGATGGCTGCCAGCGTAATGCAAATGCGAGGTCCTTGCTGCGGGCCCAAGTCTATTTCTGTGCTTAAAAATTTTTTGCGCTTATTTGCGCTTACTTTTTAATAAGTTTGCCTGAAAGCTTGGCTCCGTCAGGCAGTTCTCCTTGATGGAACTTTGTCACGAAACATAATTTGCAATTTCCTGCCCAATCCGCCCGGGGATGTGGAGGTGGGCATGACCCAATGGCCACCATGTGCGTGCTTGCCAAAGCCGGGAAGGAAAATCGGAGCCGGAGCTCGGAAAATCAGAGCGATCGGAGCGGTGCAATTTGGTTACAGCTACCAATTTATTTGGCCTGGCTCTGGCCGGGCTGGTGAGTGTCGAAGCCTCATCAGGCCCAACGCAATAAAAGAGTCGATAAATCACTCACGTATACGACCCTAGGCTCACCTTATTCATTTAGATGGCCATCAAAATAAATATGTATTTATGAAAGAGCCCATCTCGGCGGCAGTCAGGGTCTCGGTGTCGCTGTTTATCCCCCGCTTTCCCCATTCCAGGACCAGCTAATCGAGTTGTCTGCAATTTGTTTTTACTCCGCCTCATCCTGTTGTGACGTCAGGCCAGAAAGTTTTTCGACTTTTCGCCATTTCCTTTCCTGAAGAGCCCGCTGACATGGCGAACGTCATCGGTGCTTTCTTGGTTCTTTCGGCTCTTGGGGCTCAGTCTTGCCTTGCCACTCTCGCCGGACGCATTTGCCGGTAGTTCTTCTCTGACTTTCTGTCCGAGTTCGAGTATTCTCGAATATTTCTTCTTGTTGTGACCCAATTGCTTAGAGATTCAGCCAGGATGTGGAAGCTAGCCAACAAGGCCATGGCGGTATTTGACCATTAGATTGCATCTTCTTTAGCAACTCTTAGCTGATCCAACTGCGTAGAACTGTGTGCGTGAGAGTGTGAGGGCGGTGCGTTTCAAAACTTAAGGAAAGTCCTTGAGAGATCGGAAAATTAAGCTTTTAAAGCGAATTAATCTTAAAATTAAGTTTTATATAAAGAAAGAGTCTATATTTATATTATTCTAAGATGATTCTTAATATTAATCTTATAAAAATAAAAGAAATTCAATGCACTGTAAAATATGTTCACTTTTAAACCCGAAAAATCTCTAAATTGGCTCCTGAGAGTTTTGAAACGCATTGTGACCTAGGGATCTGTATATACCACGAGTGCCTGATTGTATCTAATGTAAATAATCAATATATTTCTCCATCTACAACCTGTAAATACAATGTACATACAATCTGTAGTTGTTTCTTCAAATATATAAAAACAAAATACAATTCGTAGTCGTAGCTCAGTAGGACAGATCGCTCCCATTGCAAATCACATTAAGTCTAGTTAGCAACACCATGTCAGAGGTGTCCCAGAATGCCCCAGGACCCATGGGCGATCCGGAGGAGGAGCTCGCCAGCAACAGTGGCAGCGACGGCGACGAGGTAACCTCCTCCTTGGGGTTTTAGCCATAATGTTCATAAGATTTTCGGATGTTCCTCCTTTCAAGTCGCATGCTGCAAACCGCATACCGCTTGGTTTCCCCTCTATCATGTTTCCTCTCTCTCACCTGACCCAATTTTCCAGCTAGACCTTGCACCCAGGGATTAGAGACAGGTAAGTGGCTGCACTTCCACACCCCTTCCCAGCTTGGTTTCTTTCTTGGCACCTTCAGTGGAATCCTACATGCACCACACTCCTTCAATCACAAATCCAGTGAGTTCGTCATGCTGTTGATCCCATTCCCCCAGATGAGGAGTTCCAAGAGCAAGGTCGAAGGTGGCGGAGGCGGTGGCGGCGATGCCGATGACTTCGATGCCTGGATGAAGTCTCGCCAGCTGCTCAAGCCGGACGATCAGCTGGAGCTCACGGAGGCGGAGCTTGGCGAGGAGGTTACCAAGGTGCTGACGCCCACCAATACGAATGTCATCCGCAACTTAGTCGTGTACAGCTTTAAGGAAGGGGAGTTTGTCCCGGCTCCGCTGCCGGGCAACACCGTAACTCTTATAGCCTTCACTGGGAATTCTCTGCATGTGGATTCGGAGGAGGCACGTCGCCAGATAGAGGAGTCGGACGAGATTGGCTACCCGTTACCTATGCCCAACTATACGGTGGTGGAGCAACGCGAAGCAGAAGTTGGAGAAGGAGAGGAGGGAGAAGACGAGGAGGATGAAGATGATCGCGGGTAAGTCGTAGTTCTTGTTCTTGATTTAATTTAATTTTTTGTTTTATAATTCAAGAGGTAAGGATGCCCCCCCTGAGGATGAGGAAGTCGAGGAAGAAGACGATGAGGAAGGCAAGGGAACTGAGGGCGATGAGGGCGAAGGCGATGGGGAAGGCGGCGAGACCCGCGATGAAGGTGCCGGTGCCCAGCGGGCAGTGGCTGCCTCATCGAAGAAACGGAAGCTAATTAATCAGTTCAACTACTGCGAACGTGCTGCTCTTACCTACACGAACCCCAGGAGGGTAAGATCAAAGATAATAAAATAATAAGATGCATAACTCCTACTTCCACTCTTTGCAGAACGTTGACACCCAAACGATTCCTCCGCCCCGCTCCCAGTTTGGAGCCAATGTCCTGCAGTGGGTCATCTACGATTCGTACCTGGAGAACTTTGCGGAGCAGCAGAAGGAGGGCGGCAAGAAGGAAGATCGTAAGCGTGGCAGGCGTGAGAGGAAGTTCAAAGACAAGTCCGCTATAGCCGAGCAGCTGAACAAGAAGTATCTCAAATGCTGGCAGATCCTCGAGCGGATGATCAACCAGAACATTTACGATGACATTGCTCATGATTATCGCTACTGGGAGGATCCCGCTGATGAGTTTCGAGAGGGTGAGGGCAACCTGCTGCCCCTGTGGAAGTTTCAGTATGACAAAACCAAGAAGATGAATGTCACAGATATCTTATTTAATCCCAGCTATTATGACCTGTTTGCTGTCTGTTTTGGATCACGTAAGTTAAGCTTTTACTTAAATAATAAGGCTAATATTCCATCTTTTTTGTTAGATGAATTCATGAAGCAAACCAACGAGGGTTACTTGTGTCTCTTCACCGTCAAGAATCCTTCATTTCCGGACTATATCAGTAGGTTTCGAATCCGCTTCAAATTGTAGCTTTCCATTAATTTCCTCTTCCAATCTCTAGTCCAAACCGACAGCGGTGTAATGTGCTGCGATATCCATCCAGATTATCCTTTTTTGGCGGTGATTGGTCTGTACGACGGCAAGGTGGCTGTGTACAACCTGCGGGAGGACTGCAAGGAGCCGCTGTATGTGTCCAAGGGCGTCAATTGCAAGCATGGGGAATGCGTGTGGCAAATCAAATGGGGAAAGGACATGACCGACGGCGAAGTCAACTTCTTCTCAGTATCTTCTGATGGACGAGTTTTCAACTGGATCCTCATGCAAAACAAGCTTTGGGTTACCACCATCATTACGCTGTATCGGGAGAATGGACTCGTAGATGGGCCAGATGGCACCAAGATTAGCCTAAAGAGTGGCGGCTCTTGCATGGTCTTCCATCCCATTGACAATAAGGTACATACATACATGTCTTCTGTTTTATTATATTTCTATTAATTTTGTAATTACTCCTCCGTCTTTGAAGATCTTCCTGATTGGCACCGAGTGTGGTTACATCTACAAATGTAGCACGGCCTTTAGTTCCAAGTATCTGATGACCTACTATGCCCACAACATGTCTGTTTATCGCATTGACTTTAACCGCTTCAACTCTAACATCTTTGTGTCCTGTGGCGGCGACTGGCGGGTTAAAGTCTGGGAAGACATGCGCGCCGATCCTCTCTTTATTTTTGATCTAGGCTCTGCCGTCGGTGATGTAAAGTGGGCACCATATTCGAGCACAGTTTTTGCTGCTGTGACCACCGAGGGCAAGGTGCATGTTTTCGATCTGAATGTGAATAAATACAAGGCTATTTGCATCCAGGCTGTAGTGCCCAAGCGGAAGAATAAGCTCACCCGGCTGGCCTTTAACGAGAAGCTCGCTTTTATCGTAGTGGGTGATGAAAAGTAAGTGTCTGCTGTGTGTATTCTTAAAAACAAACTTTAATTAATCTTTATAATACTCGCAGGGGTGTTACCACATCTCTGAAGCTGTCGCCCAACCTCCGCATGATGGTCAAGCCACCCAAGAAGCAGCTGTATCTCGACCAGACCACCCTGCAGATAGCAAAGCTAGAGAAACTACTATCCCTGGTTCGGGAGCTGCCCGAGGGAACTGTGGTGCCCGATGCAGCCACCACTGTTCGCAGCTAAATTGAAGCTGAACACATATATATATTTTGATAAGCCCCGCAGATAAACACTCGAGTCTGATTGTATGTATTATATTTTACACATATAGATCTGCTGGTTCTAAAAGAATCGTAGTTCATTCGTCTTATGTTAATGTTATGTTCCTAAAAATCTAAACAAATTGGCTATCAACGTGCGGTTGAGGTTCAACCAACTTAAGGAACTTAGAAGCAATGTAAAGGATCACAAAATTGTATAATATCATATATATATAGGAAAACAAAATTACAAATTTAATTAAACTGTAGTCAAATCCGTCTTAAGGTCTGCCGTTAGACAAAATAATTACTGGACTGAGAGATCTTTAATCACAAAGATTGGATTGGATTAAAAACACTTGCCGATATCAACACAGATAATAGATTATCTGGAACAACATATATAATGTTCAGCTTTCCACAGTTTCTTTACAGGTTCTGCCAAGGCCATATAATGTATAAGATGCGTAACTCTCCAACAAAAATATAAAAAAAAAAGAAATAAATAAATAAACAACTTCAAGGGCATCTTATTCCTTATATAGCCTTTGGTTTTAGTCCTCTCCAACTCACTCGTCCTCCGCATCCAGGTCCGCAGACTTGACTTTAATGTGCTTAGCTTCCAGATACTCGAGAACATTGTTGGGACACATTACACTCTTGCCCAAAAATAGGACAGTGGACATTGGATGCAGAAAGTCCGCTGAGAAAGTTGTTGCTTTCCAACCAAAGAATCCATTGGCCCGCGCCTCTGTTCCACTGATCTCGTAGGGCAGCAGATTGACGCCCACCTGGTTGGGCTTGGAGAACTGCACACGAAAGTAGTGGCCATCGGTGGCCTTGATCCAGTAGAAGCCCTCGTTGTCCACATACGGCTTGCTCTGTGACTTCTTCATTGCATTGGATCGCTCCAAATCCTGGACATTGAAGCTAATATCAATATCGTAGGCATCCGGCGAAAGGTGATTCGTTTCGATGGCGCTCTGCAGCGCCCAATTGTCTAACCAGTAGCGAATGCCCACGTTTTCGAACTCCTCCAGGACGTGGTTAAACGTTGTGCGCAGCTTGTCCAGACAGCAAGGTGGGGTGTGTTTGTCCAGGTAAGAGTAGAATGGTCTTCCTCCGTAAACCGTGCCGATGCAGGACTTGGTGGTTCGTTCGCAACCGAACAGATCAATGTCTGTGATCAGGGGCAGAGAGGTGTTGGACGAGGAGAACTGACCATCGAGCACCAGGCCATGACCCTGACCCCACACATCTCTCGCCTGTGCCTTGCCAGGAACCCGGTACGCTCTTCTCACGATCCTCTTGATCTGCAGCTTTTTGTACATTTCCCGGAACTGCCGGCGCCGCAGCTCCATTCTCCTCTGCTTGGTGTGAAAGGAGGCAAACAGCCGTCGGCCCTCTTGGAATGCTTGGGGGAACACTGTGGTCTAAAAGGAGGAAATAAAATCGGACTCTGGCAGCATTTAGAAGGCTTACTCACCGACAGATTGGCAATCTTGGCCTGCATATACAGCATCTCCGGAAAGGGCAGGGTAAAGGGCTCGGGCATAGAGCCCAGAGCGGCCACATCTAGCAGGATGGCGTGCTTCTGAAGGAACTGTTAAAAGAAAGAAATATTAATTACCACTTATACCTCGATATTTAATCCCCTTCCAGTTCACCCACCAAATCACAGCGCCTAGTGTCATTGGTGGCCACCAGTTCCAGCGTCCAGTTGGGCAGATCCATGGTCATTCTAACGCAGCTGCTAAAGGACTTTAAGTTGCCTGCAAACGGCACTAGCACCATACGGCGTACCATTTCCTCTGGTGGAACAGGTGGACGTTGCTCCTTTGGTTGTCCCGGCAATCCCAGGGAGTTAATTTCGCGCAGGATCTTCTGCAACAGGTTTTTGCTGCTCAGACGCACACTGTCCGGCATGAGAAGTGCATACTTGGTGCGGATGGCGGCCAGGGGATTTAGCTCCTGCCGCGTATGTCGCACATCGAAGGCCAGGCTCTGGAACACCACCGTGTGCTCTTCTCCGGCGGTCAAATTGCGCTCGTAGGCAACCGGCGGATAGGCATAATCAGCTCCACCTTCCTGGAGCACTAAGATGGGCATGTTGGGTATCACATCCAAGATACTATCGATGCTGGCCCGCAAATCCTGCTCAAAGTTGTAGTGGCCATAGAACACGATGGTGATGGACTTCCGGATGTGCTTATTTGCATTCCGCACCTTGTCCTTTGGCGAAAGCTTGGCTGCTTTCGGTGGCTCCGGCTCTTCCGCTGCAACCGACTCACCGGTGAGGGCTCTGCTAATGCGACGCCAAAGCAGCGTGTTCCAGGTGTAGTAGAAAAAGATCAGGTTGGCCAGCAGGAATCCCAGCAGTAGGAGCTTCACCAGACGCAGCCGGAACACCTTCATGGCGGCGGACTACCTTGGGCAATGCTGTGGAGTGCTCTTCTGGCGGTGTGTGTATCTGTAACTGTATCCTCTTCCGGGTGTCTACACTGCATCTACATGGCTAGCAGGGGAATTTCGTTTGGTTTCCATTGACCAGAATGTTCGCTTTGATCTCCAGATCCTGGGGCTTCGGATGGATACTCATTCTATGATTTAACTACCGCCTGTGACAGGACTCAAAGGACTTAAACTATCTATTTTCACGACTTTGTTTTTGTGCCTATTCCTTTTTCCACGGCTATGCGCAAATACAGATTTCCTCCCCCTGCGGAAAAGCGCTTTCAACTCGAACAGCTGATGGCTAGGGAAATGGAAAACCTGCCGCCTTAGCTGAAGGGTTCCTGAAAGCAGTGAAGCTTTTATCCAGGATATACGCTTTTGTCGAAAGCTGATAAAAATTAGAGCTTTTTGAAAGAATTTAAAGGACCAAACACAAAAACATGTCTTAACGAGGTGGAATAAAAGTGACGATGTCACCTTTAACTTGAGGAATATCTGAAATCATTTTTGTATTTTGTATATATTTTAAGGGTATTTTGAGTGTACTTTTTGATCTATTTTAGGTGTATTTTGGATATATTTTGGATATATTTTGAATGTATTTCGGTTATATTTTGAATATTTTTTGGAGGTTTGGTTTTGATCGAAGACGAAATTTAAATTAATAAGTTTTTTAACTTCCCCATATCAAAAAAGAAAACCTTATATGTTTTACTATAAAATATTCATATTTTCAAAACAGTAAAAGCAAATATTTATTGAAATCCATAAGATATCTGTATAAAATATTCAGCAGAGACAATACTGATAATACTGATTGATAGGAGATCGACTTTAATGCCACCAAACTTCGCTACTTTCCCATTCCAGCAAAAAGCAGGGGGAAGGGCACCTCGTCGGTGGTCAGAATCTGCGGTGTGGGTGGCCTGGCCTCTCCCTCAGTGGTGCTGTTTAGCCAGTAAGTGGTAACCGTGCCCTTGCCCTTGAGCTCCACATCTCCACGCTGCTCCATTTGGAATGTGCCAAACTTATCCAAGATAACCTTGGTGGCTGAGGAAACATGGATCTTTCCTGGTTGACCCGTGCTCTCCATCCTCGAGGCCGTATTCACCGTATCCCCAAAGAGACAGTAATGCGGCATCTTCTTGCCCACAACGCCAGCGCAAACAGAGCCCGAGTGCATTCCTATGCGTATCTGGATTTTGTACTCTGGCTTATGGCGAAGATTGAAGGAGCTAACTGCCTGGAGGATGTCCAGTGCCATCAATGCAATCTCGCGGGCATGCTTATCCCCATTGGGTTCCGGGAGTCCTGACACCACCAAATAAGCATCGCCAATGGTCTCCACCTTGTAAACGTCGTAAAAACCAATTATCCGATCAAAAGTGCTGTACAGGTCATTGAGGAAGTTCACCACATCCATGGGACTGCTGCGGGCACAGAGCTCCGTGAAGCCAACAATATCGCTGAAGTAAATCGTCACGCTGCTGAACTCCTCAGGCTCGACGAGATCGCCGGCCATCAGCTGCTGGGCCACAGGACGCGGCAGGATCTGGTAGAGCAGCTCCTCGGTGCGCTGCTTCTCCAGGCTCAATTGTCGCGTTTTCTCCTCAACGAGACTCTCCAAATTATTGGCATACTGCTCCATGCGGTTGAGTAAGTCATCCATCAGATTCTCACAGAAGCCTCTGCGTTAAATAATAAATTATTAAATATTTAATATAAAGTTGGTCAAGACTCACTTCATTATGGTTCGTATGTTGCTGCGTATCGTTGAAAAGGTGGGCCGCTCCTCCTGGTTATCCGCCCAGCACTTCTCCATCAGTTCCAGCAGGTCTGGCGGACACTCACGCTCTCGGATAAGTGGCCTAAAGCCGTTACACTGCCTCACCTTGTGCAATATCGTGTGAACGTCCATCTGCTGGCGTGCCTCTTGGTATGGTCCCCCACGGTTGACTATCTCCTCCAGAATTATGCCAAAGGAGTAGACGTCGCCACGCTGCGTGGCTGGACAGCAGCCAGGAATGGAGGTCAGCGGCAGCAGCTCTGGAGCAATCCACAGCAGCTCTAAAAATAATAGAAAACATTCTTAGATCTCATTAAAGTTTATAGTTTAAATAAATACTTACTGAGGTAGTAATTCTGATCTCTTACAAAGTCCGAGGGCGTGGTCAGCGTGCTCAGGCCAAAGTCTGAGATCTTGAGCACGAAGCGTCCATCGATGAGACAATTACAGGATCTTAGCTTGCCATGAGCAGCCACATCGCTGTTATGCAGATAGTTCATGCCCTTGACAATGTCGTGGATGAGCGACATGCGGAAATTCCAGTCCAACTCGATGGCCTCGTTCTCCAGCACATCCTTCAGGCTGCCCCGAGAGCAATATTCAGTGAGAATGAGCACCGTGGGACGAGGCAGATCGATGCAGGCTCCCACGAATCGCACAGTGTTCTCGTGGCTCACATCCCGCGCTTGCTTGATCTCCCAGAGCAGCTGTGGCGTCAGCTCCACTTTCTTAACGTTCACTTTCTTGATGGCCACTCGCTCGCCCTTGAATTGCCCGATGGTTGTGTACACCTGCGGTGGCAGCGAAGTGAAGCTGGCAATGGAGGCGCGACCCGAGTGGATGCCGAATTGCTGCAGTGAGATATTCTCCACATCCAAGCGCTGTAGGCCGCCCTTGGAACCGAACATGCCGCCCATTTCGATCAGAACGTCGTCAGGTCGCACCCGCCAGGACATGTTGTTCAGTTCTTTGCTGAGCTTCATTTGCCTGAAGGTGAAGGAGGATAAGGTGATGCTTTTTATATTTAAATTTTTAAAATACTTTTTAACTCACTTTTGAAGCAGACAAATAACTAGAAAAACGAGGCCTAAAAACAAGGCCAGGCCAAATATGGAGTACATAATGGTGGATTCTGTAATTATTAAACATAAATAAACATTTCAGAGTTTTTATCAATGTCTAAGGAGTCTAACCATTTCCATGGCAATCTGGGGAGTTGCCCAGAAATCCACATGGTGGCACATCCGGCGGTGGCTCTTCACGTCCCCCTGGCCAATGAATCTTCTTGCCATGAACAGCAGCGTATTCTCTGTAAATAAGAATAATGTTTAAAAGTTCTAAACTTCTTATTTGCTCATTTCTACTTATGCAATCCGGAATAATGGGCAACCACGGAAAATTTGCCATTTATGGGATCTAGATCGAGGATAGAGTAATCCGCATCACGATCGCCATTGTCATCGATGCGCACATGACCGGTAATACCCTCGAAAGTGCGATTCCACATCCGCCTTGTGATATTCACGCCATCCCGGATGTCACCGCCCTCGGTAAGGGTTTCATTCAAGGCCATACCCAGCAGATAGACACCATCGTAGAAGGCTCCGATAAAGAAGTTCACCTCCTCGCCCTCGCCAAAGGTGTAGTTATAATCGTAGAGTGCATTCTCGCGTACATTGTCCGCAAAGTCCTGAAACTTGGGACTGGTTGGCTGCAGGAGGCTCACTCGCAGCAGAGCCTCGTATGCCTTGCGGGCCTTGGCATCATGCTCGTCCTTCATTTCCCAGCCCTTGTCGCCCCAGTAGTCACTCTGGAAGATCTCCACATCCAAGAAGACCCACTCGCCATTGGTCATGCC
Source organism: Drosophila truncata (assembly GCA_008042515.1). NCBI lineage: Eukaryota > Metazoa > Arthropoda > Insecta > Diptera > Drosophilidae > Drosophila > Drosophila truncata. Next base: position 225,522 of record VNJQ01002436.1, on the reverse strand, counting down.
CAAGCTGTGGGCAGCCAGCATGAATTTACGCACCAGAACACCGCGAACTGACAGGATAACAACTGCAAGGAAAAGGAAATAAAATATAATTATAGAAAATATAAATTATAAATTGGAGGGTAATCTTCCTTAGTTTCTTTATGCCACACTTACCCCTGGCATACATGCTCGCATCCTTAAGATAGTTCTCATAGATCTCCTCCTCGTTGCCATTCAATTCACGCACAAAGCTCAACAATCCCTCCTGACGCAGTCCGTACTCTAGGTTCTTGCCCACCGTCCACGAGAATAGCTCCGATCTGTCTACCAGAAGCGCCACATGTCGCCAATTAAACTGCCGGAAGACACTGGCAAAGACAAGGATGAGACGGCACTGGCAATAGGACATCCGGGTGAGGGTGGGGTACTTGGACTTGTCCTTGAACATTCCCTGTAAGGAGTAAGAGTAGCGAGAGGGCTAGTAGCCCGTTGCTCAAGCCAGGAATGGTTCAAGCCACACAGTGAGAAATTCACCAATAGTTTTACCGTGCTAAGATTTAATTTAATGCCAAACACTTACCGTATTTTCATTCTTCCACTTGTGTATCCTTCCCAGGATTCCAGAAGTCACCGTTAGCTCACCCTCCGAGGAAGGTGGCTGCCAGCAGCAGAAGGGAAGCGTGAGGGGTTAAAGGAAATGTCATTTGTTATCAATAACACGGCGAACTTAAATGCAAATTAAAGAGCGAGCGGAACGCCATTTAATTGGCAATGTCAAGAGTACGACCACGACAATTAAGGCGACTAAATGTGATTGCCTCTGGCTGTGCGTGGAGGCAGTGGGTTGAGTGGCTGAGCTGGGAGGGGTACTGGCTTAGGCTTAAGATTAAGTTTCCGCATTTTGCAGACTCAGAGGTCACATAATTGAAAGCGGCATGCTGCGCCGCTTGACACGCGACTGCAGACCCGCGAGTCTCCTTCACCTGCTGATCCCGGTGAGTCTCCTCACCTGATCTCCCATGCCGGTAATAATAGGCGTGTTCCAGTAAGCGGCCAAACGTGCCACCGGCTCAAGGGCAAAAGCGCAAGCGGGGCCAATGAAGGCGATTACATCGTCCTGGAAGTGCATGTCTGCCGCCAGTCCGGGGGCTCTGGCCCCAGAGCAGGAGGGGTAGCTGGGAAAAGAAAATAAATTGAAAGTAAATAAGGAAAAGTCCTTCAAAAAATCCAGAGAACTCACCTTGCCTTCTTCTTCAAGAGCGTTATATTGTGAGGTCGAAGGAAAACCTTGTTAATCTGATCCAATGCCAAGTCCACGGCAGGTCCACAACGTTCTAGATCGAAGGGTGAATCTGCAAGAAATGCCAGGTCATCAGATCTCTCACAAACATTTCCCCCGCCGACAATCCACTTACCCAAATGAGAGGCCATCAGCACACCAACATTGTAGACACGCATCTGGCCAATTTCACCCATTTCGCTGAACCTACTCAGCTGATGGGATTTTGTGTCCCTGCTTCTCTCGAAAGTTCTTACCTCCGCAAAGGAATCATTGCTATTAAATCCCACAATTGTAGTTGTGGTATCCAGGCTAAGATCCTTGTTAGCTTCATCCCAGCTGATCTCATTGCGCTTGGGATTGGGATGGGCACTGAAGGATTCCGTAGACATCAGGAAGAACAAATGGGTAAAGACCCGAAGGAGGTGCATTTCAACTAAGAGAGACTGTCCAAGGAGATAATTAATTAAATCAAATGAGATTTAAATGAATTAAATCATTTTAAGCTTGTTAAATATATAAAATTCCACAATCCTAATTAATTTTCTTTAAAACAATAACACAATTCACATATAAACTCGAACAAAAATTTAAAGTTTTCATTATTTTTGATGCTCTTTAAAGCATATTATATTTAATTTAGGGAAATTTATTCAGTAATAGGCTGAAAAGTTATTCAATTTGAATCATTCACTTTTCACTGATTTAATTTCAGTTGCTTTGACCCGAAAATCCGCCTCGAAGATGAATTTATCGCACAGCACAAGGGTTTCCAGAGCTACATAGAAATTTGAAATTAATTCAAATCGCAATAAGGCGTAATGAGGCGCGAATCATTATCCTCTTTAAACTTGAGTGTCCCGCTGTTCCCTTTCCCTTGGCACAGCTTTAACTTTTTGCTTTAAATTTAATTTTAAGAACCTTTAAATTCTTTTTAAACTTTAAAGTTTCAAAACACAAACACTTCACTATTTTTAATTGTATTACCGAAAAGTTATAGAAGAAAGCTATCCCGAAGCACGTTAATCGACTGAGGCCACGGCCAGCCGCGTTGGTCCTTTTATATATGCCAGGACTCAAGCTCGGCACAAGTCGGCCCAAGACCCGAGGCGCTGCAGCCAATGAGAAGCAGGCTACTTGCTGGCCAACTGGCTTCGTCTGGGCTAAGGAAAGTGATTCTCTAGGTTAGGCGAGCAAGGTTTCACGGCCTTACTTGTTGCTCCTTCGACGAATTTGAATGGCAATCGCTTGGAAACGATGTCGCGTGCCGGCAACAGTTAATGTGTCTGTTAAAGTCAAAGTCTTAATTTTGTATTGCTTAAGGAAATCCAGCATCTTCTGGCGACCTGTTAGGCCTTTAAGGGTGGCTACAAAACCCCATTTTAGAGATAGCAATCAGAAATAATACTCTAATAAAAGGGTCTTAGTAAATAGATAAAGGAAAGGGGTAGGCAAAGCTTTTATGTAGCGTATAAAAACTCTTTTACCTATGCGCTATCCCCCCTTACATCATTCTGCTCAAAATAAAATATTTATAAACACAAAACAATGACATCTTTACTTCTTTCGAACATATTTTCTTTAATTTTTAATTCTTAATCATATACAATTTATTTACTGACCAGATTCGACGACTAAAATCATTTGCGCTGCAGACGGCCACCAGGACGGACCACACCAGCGGCTACCTTCTTCACCTCATCAATGGCATACATCACGCGTTGCGGCTCAGTGAGGAACCAGATCCATAGAAGAACGCTATAGCGCCAAAGTGTATCCCTGTCCTGAAGCGGAAAATACATTAAAATATAAATTTCTATTTTATATTTCACCGAACTTACCATACGGCCTACAACCTGTTCCTGGAAATCAGTGCGCAGAGAACGCACGGCTTCTTCCAGGCGACTGTGCTGCTGGGTGACATTGAAAATGCGATTTAAATACCGAACATTCTCAAACATGGGCTGTTTAATTGGTGAATCATAGACAAAGGGTCGAAGGGTCTGTTCCAGGTGCTTGCTGTAAATTCAAACAAAATTGTTTATTAATAAGAAGACAAATACCAAAATGAGAAGAACTCACAGTTCCGAGAGCTGATCCTGGGCTGTGACACAGGACTTTCTGTTGAGCATGCTCTGGAAGGAATAGGAGAGCAGACGTCCGAACTTTTCGTATTCAAAGAGACAACTCTTGGCCTCCGCAGCCTTGACGGTATACCCGAGGTGGGCAGACAACAGTTGGCCAATCTCCTGAACAAACTGGGCACTGAGTCCCTGATAACTAGCATTAATGGAGCGCATAGTCTGAACCCGCTGCCATGTTGCTTGTGCCTGATTCCGAAGCTCCTCCGAGGGATCCATGCAGTTGCGTGTCTTGTCACAGTCCAGCTGAATGGCGATCCACAGCAACTCGGCATTGGACAAGGCATCCGATATGATTTTAGTTAGTTTTTTATCGCTTTCGTGTCGCTGCAATGCTCGTTCTAGCTTGAGTTTAGTATTCTCAAAGAGCACTAGCTCTATGCGCCGCTGTGTATGCTGCTGTATGTGGTTTGTGATGTCACTGAAGAGGGTGTCGTGTATGCTCAGCTGGTTTTCATTGTGTAGCTGCAGGTCGTGCAACTCCCGCCCCATGTCCGCCAGGCTAAGGCAGTGAATCTGCTTCAGATCCAGTTGATCGATAAGAGCCTGTGTGGCCTTGACTGTGGCCCTCTTCTTGATGTACAACAAGGCATAATGCTGGATGCTGGAAAGGAATTAAAGGAGAAAGTATGTACTTTATGGCAAATAGTTGCTCTACTCTTCTTACCCGCGTTGTAAATTCTCCAACTTGCTTTTTTCCTGCAGTAGATCTGCCTCTGCGCTCTGGAACTCGTCATAGTCCTGGATTTTGAAGTTATCCTTAACATACAGGGTGAAGAATTGCATGAACGAGTCACATTTGTTGAAATACTGATCCAGTGGCAGTTGATGCATGAAGACGGGTGGCATCTGCTGGGAGGTAAAGGCCTTTTTGGCCTCACTGCTCAGCCGGCAATTCTCACGCTGCATCTCCTCCAATTGCTTGGCTTGCGACTGGCACTCGGAGATCAATTCCTTCTCCGTAGTTTGAAACCCGGAGATGACGCACTCTAGCTCGCTTAATTGATTATTTATGGAGTGTTCGTTGTTGCTGAAAGAAGAAGGAACCATGGTTTAGGGTGAAAATTGATTTAAGGAATTAGGCCCTTACAGCATGTCTTCCAATAGAGTGGCATACTCCCTCGATGCCTCCTGCACAGCTTCAATCTCTGAGGTCAGGGCGTCTACATCTTTCTGACTATAGTTTAGGAGACCCGGGCTCTCCGACTCGATCTGCAGGAGCTTCTGCTCCCGATTAGGTGGGTCCAGCCACTCTCCCCGCTGCTGCATCTCTGCCCGCTCGAGAACCTCTCGCTCTGAAAGGATGTTCACATCTGTTATGTTCTCGGACAGGTACTTGAAGAACCGTTCCATCTGCTCATCGTACAGGATCCACTGATTGGAGCTGTCCACGCCCAGTTTCTTGAAGAACTCGGAGTTCTGTAAGCGAAGCGGTATTACATACAATAAATAAGCAATGGGAAAGGGCCAATTGTACATACGCTGAGTAAATCGCCCATTATTTTGAATGACAACGATGACCAAGTTAAACAATTCGCGCGTCCTCCTATCAGTGTTGCCAACAATCGGTTGTCGTTTATAGCTGGATGGGCCAACTAAAGTAGACAAAAAATAGCTTAAAGAATTTCAAAAATAGCATAGCGTTTTTTTAACAAAGTTATATTTTTATGTATTAATATTAATAAATTATATTTATTCCTTTATTGAATTCTGCGAAATTAGAGCTCATTTAAAATTTCAAGTTTCTTTTGTAAAATGGTACAAAATAAATAGTTTTTTGGGTCCTTCGAAAAACTCAGATATGGCCAAAAAATAGCCGAGTCGGCAACACTGCCTCCAATACAATACGAATAGTGTGACCGCGCTTAAAACAGTTGAAATTCCATCAGTCATCATTATATACTGAAAAATACTACATTTTCTTATTAGAATTTCCCAAAACAACGACGGAAAATCTGGCAGCACTGTTAAGACCGGCTTATCATTCCATTTAAAATCTTTTTCCAGCTTTCATCTAAGAAAACGTAACAGAGAAGCATCTACTGAATGAGAGGGCATAACTGCGTCTGATTATAACCGTAATTAATGTGTAAACATAAAAAAATTAATTTCCGCCGGATACCGAGTGTGACCAATGCTCTATTCAGCTACTTTCCCGGGCGCTATAGTGTTATGAGCGGAGAGAGAACTGGGCACACTTCGGCTACACTGAATGACAAGTAATTTCTGTTCGTTTTGCAAAACAAACTTGTAAATTTATATATTGGAAAAAGATGGTAAGTACATACGGATCAACAGCAATATCCCGTGTCTATGAGGTAGGCAAGTGCGTTAATCTGCCCTTGTTTGTCGTTTGCCAGGCGCGCCGCTATGATTCCCGCACCACGATCTTCTCGCCGGAGGGCCGCCTTTACCAGGTAGAGTACGCCATGGAGGCCATTTCGCACGCCGGTACTTGTCTTGGCATCCTGGCCGAGGACGGCATCCTGCTCGCCGCAGAGTGCCGCAGCACAAACAAACTGCTGGACAACGCCATTCCTTCGGAGAAAATCTACCGCCTGAATGAGTGAGTTGATGGGAGTCCGGCATTCCCGGCATGGAAGTGGGGAATAATATATCAGGATTTTTTCATGAATTCTTTAAAGACTTAAGACCCGTTTACAATTTTTAAGATCGCTTATTGGAAATACTAAAGCATTATAGGGAGTCTCAAGCTGTAGGGACGCATTTCGTTAATTGAAATAAAAGTTACTTAGTTTGCTTAAAATTAAACCAAGGTAATTAATCATGCCAAAATACTAATGAGAATTCTTTGCCAACAGGAATATGGTCTGCTCCGTGGCCGGCATTACATCCGATGCCAATGTGCTGACCGCCGAGCTGCGCCTGATCGCCCAGCGCTACCAGTTCAGCTACGGCGAGGTGATCCCCTGCGAGCAGCTCGTCTCGCACCTGTGCGACATCAAGCAGGCGTATACCCAGTACGGCGGCAAGCGCCCCTTCGGCGTTTCCCTGCTCTACATGGGCTGGGATAACAAGTACGGGTACCAGTTGTACCAGTCAGATCCCAGCGGCAACTACGGCGGCTGGAAAGCCACCTGTATTGGCAACAACTTCGGCGCCGCCATCTCAATGCTGAAGCAGGAGCTGGCCGACAAAGAGAACGTAAAACTGACACTTGAGGACGCCAAGGATCTGGCAGTCAAAGTACTCAGCATGACCCTAGATACCACCAAGCTGACGCCAGAAAAGGTGGAGATGGCCACCCTGCAGCGCGTGGACAACACCACCGTCTACAGTGTGCTCGAGAAGCCGGACGTGGAAAAGCTGATCGAGAAATACAACAAGCTGCAGGCGGAGGCCGAAGCCGCCAAGAAGGAGAAGCAGTCGAAGCAGCAGGCCAAGCCCTAAACCCGTTTCTCTGTTCCATTGGTGGATAGCTACATGCATAATTAATGATTTTTGTATTCGAGGAGTGTGAAATAAAATTTCAAAAAACAACAAATATTTCTATGTACCAGATTACAATATTGGTGTTTTAATATATCAAAAATTTTAAACAATCATTGTACACGGTGCTGCCAGATGGGTGCTACATTTGCGAATATTTCGATCTGGTGACGCTGCTCACTTCTCATTCCCGCGTCGTAGGTTCTCAAATAGGCGCCGCTGGAAAATGGGAAAACGTCCTAAAATTGGCCATCATCGGACAGTCACTAAAAAAATACCGTACAAAACATTTTAAGAAAAATTCCGTCGCTTTTTATTTGCTGTTGCTGTCAAAAAATGCTAATATTACTGCTAAACTAATGATTAATCGGTTTCATTGGAGGGCTTTTCGTGAAAACATAAATCTTGCAGCGGCGAGCGCGTGGAAAACGGTTGAGGAAAACGTTTTTTCATACGCAGCAGTAGCAGTAAGCGCGCGTGTATGTGTGCGTGCCACAGAAAGTTGCAAGCAGAAAGAGCTCTAAATAAGTGCACGGTTGTTAAATATTTCATGTGCTCGCTTTATGCAATAACAAAATCCCCATAAGTGTCCATGCGAAAGCGGAAAAATGTGAAAAAACCAATGGGAATTTCTCAATGTTGTCAATATTCAGTGAGAGCGACGTACGAAAAGTCAAAAGCAAAGGAGAAGAGAATGGAATAACACAAAAAAAGAGCTGAGCCACAGCGAAGCAAGAAGAAACGCGAAGCACGGGCTAAAGAAAAATCGAAATAATAAAAAAAACACGCACACAAATGCCTGGCCGTGTGTGTGTGCATGTGTGAGCGAGTGAGATTCTGTGCGCGCGTGTTTGTGTGTGTGAGAGAGTGAAACGTATAAATAAAATTCAGCCAAATGCAGAAACCAACAACAAAATGGATAACAAAACTACACAGTTGGATTTTAAATTACTGGTAATTAAATAATGTTTACCATTACGGTCACCCCTCCCCTTCTTCTTAACCATCATGATATCAAGTACACATACACAAGCAGCTGAATTGGTATGCCTGTGTGTGTGAGTGACTGTCTAATTGAGAGAGCAGCAAAACAACGTGTAATGCGTAGGCAAGAAAGAGAGCGGTAGCAAGAGAGAGAGAGAGAGAGAGGGATAGAAAGACCGAGAAGAGAGCGCGATAGAAGAGGAGGTGGAGGACAGATAACAAATGAAGTGAAGTACAGTGTGCACTGGCCGTATTTATTGTTGTTGTTGTTTGTTGTTCTTATTGTTGTTGCTGTAGTGTGAAAAGGTCGTCCCGATTAAAAAAGAAAAAAATTTAGTTTTGCGCTCCAATTGGAAATGCGAAGCACCTGAGGTAAACAAAGAGACGCTGCTAATGAGTTTGAGCGGGAATTGCGGTCAACTTGGGTTTGATTAAGAAAGCGCGATGGGGAGATCAGAGCTGAGCAAAACGAGTATTTTTCGGCTAAGTGTAACTGGCGGGAGGGTTGTTCTGAAATTCCCTCTATTTGTGTTTGCTTTATTATTTTAAAAGCTTTAAAAGCCAACCCATCCCCAATCACTTCTTGCACAATTCCCACCCACCAGCACACACACACACACACACACACACACTGAACTTCCGCCGAGTCTTTTGCTCCATCTCCCAACCGCATCCCGCCCTTTCTCTGCCGCCCACTCCCACTATCCCTATTCAAAGGCAAAACCCATACCACTCCCATTTCCATTTCCATTTGCCTCCTCCTCGTCCGCCTTCTCTTTCTCCCCTTTTCTTTCCCCTTTCGCCGAGTGCCACATAATGTTATTTTTGTTTTTTCTATTTGCCTCTAAAATGAATTGTAGTCCCCCTCCTTCTCTCCGCCTCTCTTTCCTCCTCGCCATCGCTTTGCCTTGCTTTGCTTTGCTTGTTACTCCCCACTTTTCGACCCATTTCATCATTGCTATTATTCACTTTTGTTTTGTTTTCCTTCGTTATTTTTGAGAAAATATTTATTTTTATTTTTATTAGTTTATAACAACATTTACATTTACTTCATCCACACACAAACACAGCAGCACATTTACATAAATACTAATACTACAAATACTACAAAATCCGACAGCCAACAACAACAACAACAACAATCCAAAATTGAGCCCCAAGAGCAAGAGTATGATTGTATTTCTTTCTCTCCCTCAGTTTTTGTGTGTTTGTATTTTTGTTTTTGTGTGTTTGTGGGTGGGGGAAACGGAAGGGGGAGAGAATGAGGAGTTCTCTCCTCCTCCTGCATGCATATAAATTCGAGACATTTCACATGCAGGTGCGAGCGAGAGGGCCAATCGAGTACGAATGTACGAAGCAAAGCACAAGTGGAAGAAGAAGAATAGTAAACAGCGCCGCACAGTGGAGCAAGTTTTCTGTTGCCTTTTGTGGGGCACCGTTTTAATTAATTTCACCGTTAATACGATTAAAATTCAGCGATTTAAATGAATTAAATTACTTCTACGTCATGCCACGAAATGCACTCAATTTGATTTCTCACTCCGTTTCAAATAACATTTTCCCTTGATCACAAGTTGTTTTGTTGATTTTTAATTAATTCTGTTTTGCAGTAACTCAATTAAAGTTTTTATCGCTTTTAATTGAGTTTACGGCATGTTTTTCCTTCCCTGTCCTTTCCACTGTGTTTTGCTGTGCCAATTTCATTAATAAAACTCTGAAAAAAAGGGAAAGAGAGCGGGCGATGTAAATGCTATTTTTATTTGATTAGTACAACTATTTGGACGATGTACGTGTATGTGTGTGTGTATGGCTGTGTGAGTTCCACTTTGAGAGCTTTAATGTGTGCCTGAGTGCGAGGGAGATGGCGCTCACGAAATGTATAACATAAATTTTGCTAAAAATGCAGCCAACGTCATCCCCCCGGCCACCGCTTGCCACCGCCCCAGCGTTTCACCCATCTGAACACTATAGAGTCTATATATATATATATATTCATGTTCATACGGTGTGCTCATGTGTACATAAGTATTTCGAAGATAGCTCTTTGGGTCTTTATGTGTGCTCTGAACAGGTACATAACAATTGCAAACGAACTAAATATTTCTGTGCAGCAACTAAAGCGGAATAAATCATGATGGAAAAGGCATTTATCCCCCAAACCCACCGAATTTCAGATACACTGCAGCCTACTATTGCCAAAAAATAGAAATATCTACACAAAACTAAACGATTTTTTATTTTCTTCTACATTTTTTTAAAAAACAGATAAAGGAAATTAAATATCGACATCTAAATATTTAAATTAACAGCAACTTTGGTTACAAGTAATTGGGATTAATTTATATTCATGGGAGTAAGAAAACTAGTCATTCTAGTGTACCTATTATTTTTACCATAGGTGTGTATGAGCATAAAAGCACATAGATACGTACATACACGTACAGATACATTCTGGTAAAATTTTAATTAGAACACAACAAAAAAAATCTAATTAAATATGGCATTTGCTTTTTTCTTGCATTGTGCGTTCCGGAGCTACTTCTCTCTCATTTCGTTTTCCTCCCTCTCCTAGTATTCCCTCACAGATACAAATTAAGTTTATAAAAGTTTATAAATGCATGACTGTGTGTACGCGTACTTGTAAGTTAGTTTGTGTTATCTGCCATCTAAATTTACAACAACTTTATTGACAAATAAAACGAATGAATCTTAGCGTTGCCACTTAGATTGAATTTGTAAATTAAACTTTAAAACCTTTTTTGAACTATTACCGTTTTGTGTTTTATTACAAGTTTATTAATTAAAAAACAGTTAGTCTGGGAGAAAGTATGGGCTGACTTACACTTTATTACTGTTGCTATAATCGCTTTATAAACATGCATACTACCATATATGACATACAAAGCATAACACCTTTAAGCAAACTCCATAAAAAATTAATTGTTTGCATATCATTAGCTCAGAAATATAAATACATATTTAATTTAAGGTTATTGTTTGTAAAAGTATACATAACTTAACGCAACAGTAGAACGAACTTATTGTGAATGTGCAGTCTTAAATCAAATATTTAGTAAATACATTAAAGAAATTTTTCCACTTTAATGTACATTAACTTTCGATTTAAACAAATTTTTATGTGGCAAAAAAAAACTATATTTTGACATTTTATTCTCACTTTTATCGCGAGAGTGCACTGTTTTTTAACGAGCTATACTTTATAATCAGGCACACTTTATTAATAAGAAATACTAAACAATAAAGATATTGCTTTATTACTTTATTAATAAGAAATACTAAACAATAAAGACACTATATCAAAAAAAACCCTGTTAATAAAGATATTTTTTAATCGCACTAAATTGAAAGGCAAGCGCTAATCAAGTATAAATAAATAGTTTGGGTTGGAAGAATTAATATATAATATTAAAAGGTTTAGAAAATAGTTTAGTTTCTCTTGTTCATTCTCTATTACTTATGTATCTGAGTCTGCGAAATACATAAGATTGTGGCACATCTTAGAGCCGAAAACTCCAACTACACAACAGTCATAGAGAAAAATGTTTTTAGCTGACTTTTGATACACTTCTAAAAAATTATGGAATATAAGTAATATAAGTATTTTTATTACATAAATATCTAATATGATAAATATGTCTTCGTTAAAGTAAATTATTGAATCTTAGTTTAAGTTCTTGACCAAAATCAAGTGAAGATTATCATATAAAATGGTGGATATAGTTTTAACTTAAGCCCAAAGATGTCAAGAAATTTGCAGAGTATTTTTTTGTAGAGAATTTCAGGGTTCTGCTTTCGTTTATATGCGCTTGTCCCCTTTCGCTGACTCCCCATTGCTTCCCTCTCCCGCGCGCACAGTGGGTGGATGGGTGGTGGGAGAGCTGCAGGCAGAGAGCTCCACATTGTGTTTGTAACAACTACAAATCGCTGCAAATATACACACACGCTCACATACGCGAGCATACATACATCCATAATAGCAACATTGTGGAATGGGGAAAAGTAGCACAAATTGTGCGCTGTTTTAATTTCTCTGCCGCTGCCTCTGCCTCTGCCTCCGCTTTAGCTGTTTTTTGTTTTTCTTTTCTATTTTCGCCATCTTCGTTCGCCATTTCTGTGTGTGTGTGTGTGTTTGCTTTGTGCTAATCGCTTGCGCGAACAGCGCTGTCGACGTCGCTGTCGCCGTGCTGTCTACGTTTCATTTCATTGAAGCGCGCGCTCTCTCTTCCCATTCTTCACATTCTCCCGCTCTCCAGCTCTCCCGCTCTAATTGCATTAAATTGTTTGGAAAATCATAATCAGTAATTGTGTTTGACGACAGTTATTCCTAGCACTGTGCCTGTGTGTGTATCTGTGTGAGAAAGTTTGGCCGTTTAATTGAAACAAATGACGATTCTAATTGGGCCTTTAGCGGGACTAACAAATGTCCCGTATTAAGGTGGCAACCCTGCGAATCTCTCCCACCCACCACCACATTCCGCAGTTTGTTGTTTTTGCCGTGAAAATGGTTGGCTTCAAGCGGAAGTTGGTAATTTATTTCCACTAGCGCAATAATTTAAGCACAGTGGGCCCAAAAAAATGCATCAGCTGCTTCTCTACATTTCTAATAATCAGACCTTAGTAATATCTAGTATTTTGGAGGCATTTTAATACTAAATAAATTAATTCTAGATGAAATATGATTATTATTATGGATATGATTATTTATGGATTTAATTTAATAAATAATTAATAAAATACGCTTGATATGATATGATATTATGGAAAATTCAATTTTAATTTCATTAATCGAATCCTAATGAAAGTATAATTTTTAAACATTTTATTGAACCTTTAACACGAATTAAATATATACGAAATTATTAAATCATAATTTGTATATCGTTTAAAATATTAATTAATTTGTTTATTTTTTGCAGGTTGATCAGTCACTAAATCTACTGGACAGCCTCAACACGGCATTGCGGTGCGATGCTATTCAATTCTTGCTGCAGACTCTTAAGTGCAAATATCCGGAGGCCTGCGACCAAGTCGTCAGGAATCTGTTCAGTCACATAGCTGCAGCCAATGACAGCGAAGGAGGCGGTGGCGGCGGAGCTCAGCAGCAGGAGCTAGCGAGGACGAAGCAGCTGCAACTGCTGCTGACCGCCAAAAAGGAGAAGAAGGAACCGGGAACGGTGGGGGAGGCGGAGATTAAGCGCGAGAACGACGACGATGAGGCTGGATCAACGGATCTGAATCAGAACTTTGAGAAGATCCTATGCAAGGAGGAGTTTCTGTGCCTCGAGGAGGAGGAAGAGGATTTCCTTGATGATGCTGACACCCAAAACTCGTCTTCCCTGCAGTTCAATGCTGCTGGCAACAATGTGGACGCCCTGGCCCTAGGCCCCGGCGATCCGCTGGACCTCATTCACACGGGGAGTTCCCTGTTGGTCAAACGGAAGTATGCTGCTACGTTTGAGGACGAGGATCAGCTGGGTGAGGGTGAGGATGCGAACAGCAATAGTAGCGATGGCAAGCTGGTCAAGAGGAAGCGCACCAACAACATGCACCACCTGACCGTGACGAGTGTGCGGCGGAAAGAGGCACGCTCCCGGCTGGGAGAGGGGTACATCTTCCATGAGGACAGCCAGTACACGATGCGCTATCACCACAGCACCGGCGAGTTCAGCGAGCGGGCCTTCAAGGCCCAGTTCCGGGCTTTGCTGCGCATGGCGCTCAGCCAGCACCACAAGCCGTTCCTGCGGCAGTTCTACGAGAACTTTGTGGTGAACGGGCGGCTGTTGGGTACCACGCCCTCGGCGCGAGTGCTCAAGGAGCTGCGCGAGCAACGGCTTGAGGAATGGCGCCGGCATCGGGAGCGTCGCCAGCTGGTCAGCATGATGAAGCAGAGTGAACAGAAGTTGGAGGAGATCCAGCAGGAGCAGCAGAGGGAGGAAATTCAGCAGGAGCAGCAGCAGCAGCTGGAAGAGATTCAGCAGCAGCAGCAGCAGCAGCTGGAGGAGATTCAACGGCAGCATCAGTTGCCGGCCATCTCGTTTGGCGACTCGGAGTTGGAGTCGGAAACGGAATCGCAGCTGTCGTCGGCTGCTCAAGAGATTATGAAGTTTGAGGAGTTCATTGACGAGGGTGTAGGCGCGGGACGTCTGATTGATGGTCTGGAGATGGAGCTAGAGACCGATGACATGTTAGCTGGCGCCGGCAGTGTCCTGGACAGCGTGAACAGCGCTAGCGGGCACAGCAGCAACAGCAGCAGCAGTGGGAGTGGGAGCGGCGCTAATGGGAATGGCATCAGCAGCAGCGGGGTGGTCCTGGAGAACAATAGTCATCATTCGCATCACCTGTAAGTTACTTATTAATCCTTACCTTTTTCTTGAAGTGTTCGCTAATGCCTTGATTTTGTTTGCTTTCAGAAGTAGCAGCAGCAGCGCAAATCTTGTGATCAACGGCCTTACGTCAAGCAATAGTATCAGCAACAACAACAACAACAATAATAATAATAACAACAATAATGGCAGCCTGCATTGTTCACAATTAACACTGCAGCAGACGCAGGATCAGGCGGGAGCGTCCTTAAAGCCCTCGCACCACTTGCCAATGGGCATGTCATTGGAAAACAGGGATGCAAAGAGCGGTCAGACCCTTGGCAATGCCAATGTGATTATGCCGAGCGGCAGCTCGGGTCACGCCAGCGAGATTCAGCTGCACCAGCAGCAAAACCACTACAACTCAAGCAATAATCCTTTAAGCATGATGGGTGGAATGATGCACCAACAACAGCAGCAGCAGCAGCAGCACGTGAGCATGCAACACCAGCAACAGCATCAGCAGCATCAAATGATGCAGGGCCAGGGGTTTCCCCAGCATGGAACTTCCATGATGGTCAACCGTCAAATGCCCGCTCTGGCTGCTTTGTCGAATCTGGGCGACACTCCTCCTATCAGCAGCCAGTTAAACTCCTCCCTGGAGCTGGACGACAACGATCTGTCTCCAGATGAGGATGACGACGATCTGGAGCATGATTTGGACGAGCTGGAAGCGGCCAAGCAGCAGCTGATCGATGGCGGCAGCAGCAGCAGCACCTCCCTGCAGGCGCCGCCATCGCAACACGGCAGCGGCAGTGGAGGCAGCGGGGGTCAGACGCCCGGCAGCAAAAAGAACAAGCCGAGCTACAATTGTCTGCTCTGTCCCAAGTCGTACCGCAAGAGGAAGTCCCTGCTTGACCACTACAAGATGCATCCCGGTTTCTGTCACGATTGCGGACAACCCAACGGAAATACGTTGGAGGTAAATACAATACAAACTAGCGAAACGAAGAAATAAAACTTAAAACTAAAAAAAAACCTCAATTTACAGGAAGTAATCCACCACAATAGGACGATGCATGTGAAGGAGTTTCCTTTTGTGTGCGAGACGTGCGGGGAATCGTACTCGCGGAAGCAGCAGTTCCATGCCCACGTGGAATCGCACAACAAGAAGGAAATCAAAAGTGAGTCGACGTGAATGTAAATTTCACCAAGTTCTTCGGTGTTCGGAGTTCCTTGGAATCAGCATCCATCCTAGAGTTCTAATCCCATTAAGTTGTTAGTCTAACCATTTTGTATCTTGTTTTTCCCCCAAAGCATTTCCTTGCGGCGAGTGCGGGGTGAAATTTCCACAGAAGAAGCTACAGCAGCACTTCGAGGAGACGGGCCACAAGGCCGACGGGGCCATTTGCGAGGTGTGCGGCGAGGAGTTTCAGTCGAAGAACGCCCTATACCAGCACATCATTCGCGTTCACAAGCGCGACAACTTTTTCGAGTGCCACATTTGCCATAATCGCTTCACGCTAAAGGCGAACCTGGAGCGCCACGTGCAGCTGCACACCGAGGTTAAACGGCCGTACGTGTGCGACATGTGCGGCTCGTCCTACTACACATATCCCGCGCTCAAGGAGCACTATAGCAATGCCCATGTCGACGTGTCCGAGTGCAAGTGCACGCTGTGCGGCAAACGCTTCGGATCGGCCAAGTCGCTCCAAAGGCATCTGCCTTCGCATTCGGAGGAGCGTCCGCACTGTTGCAACTATTGCGATCAGGTGGGTGTCCTTAAAGTTTCTTTAAAAGAAAATCAAAACTAAAACTTTTCTTTAAAATTCGGACAGACCTTCAAGTGGAAAACGCATCTGGTGCGACACAAGCAGACGACGCACGGAAACGAACCGCCGCCTCCTAAGAAGGGAAAGCAGCGCTTCCCCAAGGCAAACGAAGAAGGTAAGTGTACATTTTCGAACTAAAACTTATTTTTAACCTTTTTCCTTATTCAGCTGAAATGGCTTCTCTGCCGGATATGCCTGGACCGCCGCCTGTAAAGGCCAGCAAAAAGGCGGTGGCGAGTAAAGCGAAAGCGCAAGCAGCAGTCGCCGCAGGAGGAACCTCTCAGCTGCAGCATCAGCAGAAGGGCGTTGCAGCTACGCCGACGCCACCGCCGCCGGTGTCTACGACACCGGGATGCATGCAACAAGATCAGTTTAATGCGGCCATGGTCAGCAGCAATAGCTCGCAGTCCTCAACGGCGTCCACATCGCAGCACTCAGTGTCGACGAGTGAATCTCAGCAGAATTCCATATACAATCAGAGCTTTAATGCGGAGAAACTGCAGCCGGGACAGCAGCAGCAGCAGAGTGCCTTGCACCAGCAACATCCAACGCCGCCGCCTCAATCACAACAGCAACAGCAGCAGCATCAAACGCCGCCGCAGCCCCGAGTTGCTTCCTCAGAATTGCATCTTCAGCGCATGAATAGCTTTGGTCAGGATGGGCAATTTCACTTTGAGGCTAGTCCAGCAGCTGGTGGCTATCAGCAGCATCAAATGATCAGCCAGTATCAGCAGCAGCAGCAACAGCAACAGTCTCAGCCGCAGCAACAGCAACATCATCTTGCCCAGCAGCAGCAACACCTGAGGAGCCACACCCCACAGAGTCCCCATCCGCCACACCCCTCGCAGCTGCAACAGCAGCAGGCTCAGCCGCACTTCAGCTCCCCCCACCATATGCCGCCTATGCACCACCAGCACCAGCTAATGATGCAGCAGCAGCACCGCCACAACCAGCGTTCGCCGCTCCATCACCATCCGGCGGCCCAGCAATTGCAGCAGCAGCATCAACAACCGTCGCATTCCCCCCAGCATGCGAGACTGCAGTCGCCCCAACCTGCTCCAGTACAACAACAGCAACAGCAATTCCTGCAGCAACAGGCCTCTGACTCGTGGGGCAACATGAACTTTGGCAATCCACCCAACAACCAGCAAGTGGAGCTCAAGGATAACAAATTCTATATCGTAGACTCGGCCGAGTTCCTAGGGCTTCCAATGAATGTGCCGCCAGCGCAGCAGCAGCAGCAGCAACAACAGCAACAGCAAGCTGTAAGCAAACCGCAGCAACAACAGCCGCAACAGCCACAGCAGCAACAAGATCCAGCCCTTGCTGGAGATCTGATGAGCTTCCAGCATATGTGGCCGGCGCCTGGTTTTAGCCAAAATCCTCAACAACAACAGCAACCACAGCAGCAGCAACAGGCAGCGCAACAACAACAACAGCAGCAGCAGCAACAGCCACAGGGTCCTGGGAATCCAAGTGACCCGCACAACTACAACAATATCGGCAGCATACTCACGAATCTCATTGACACAAATCCCGCGCCAATGGAGTACAACTTTGACCTAATGCAGCAACAGCAAACGCCGACACCGCAACAACAGCAGCAGCAGCAGCAACAGCAGGCGGCGCAGCAACATCATGCTGCCGGAGGCTACACGAGTGGCTTGATGCGTAGTGGAAGCAATGTTTACGGCGGTGCTTACGAGCAGCATTTGAGTGACCAGCTTGTTAGCGAGCAACAGAAGCAGCAGCAGCAGCAGAACAGCTTTCAACCTTACCACCCACACGGCCTGCAGGCGCAACAGCAGTCGGCCTTGCATCCGCACCTGCTGCCACCGCCAGCACCGCATGGAAGCGTCTACGACCGGACGGGAGTAGGCGTCGGTGTTGGAGTCGGAGTGGGAGTGGGCTATTCCATGCTGGGGGATGAGTCAAAGGCGGTGCTGCCGCCGATGATGGGCGGCATGATGCAGCAAATGCCACCGCATGGCCAGCAACCGGACTTAATATACTACCCAGTGAAGAACGATTGACAGTCGAAGCACCATCAGCAGCAAGCTCAGCAGCCGAATCACCATCACCACCACCGCTGGTGGGCAGAGCCAGCCAAGAGAGGCGATGTTTTTCATTGAAGAAACAGACAGAAAACAGGAAACGGAAAGCGGAACACAAGTTCGTTTAGATTCTAAGTGTAGGGGAAATAGTGTGGAGATGTGGGGAAGCGAGGAGTTGTATGTAGATAGGGCAATCCACACACACACATGTTTTTTTGAAATTAAGAGCAATAACATAAAGATTAGAGCGGCAGCAGAGCTCAGAATTTTTAATCCGACCGGCGCTATGATACGTGTATAAAATGTAATCGTTTACAGAGAATACATCAAATAAATAGAAGCATGTATACATAACTAAAATCAGACATATACATAGTAGCACCTAAGCCAGGCAAACGTAAAATCTAAATTAAACCTACAAATAATGAACGTATATATATATATATATTTATAAATATATATATATAAATTATATGAAACATATAAATTAACGTTAAGCAACTACTAACAATAATGCAGACCACAAGCAACTTTCGAACAAACTTTATGCTTATTTAATATTTTACCATACGAGTTATATGCACACAAATACGTACGTGTTGATGTATAATCAAAACAATCCAACATTATTATATTCATACATATGATATCTATGGAGACCATGGACCGCGAGAGACCCTTATATATTGTAGATGATTGATTGAGTTGAGCGTGGATCGGGTTAGGCATCACAAACAATAACATTAACAATACAAAAGTACACGGCGCTTCGAGCCCGGGCCCAGCGCCACACAAAGTTGTAACCATATCATGAGGCCCCTTCCCCCTATAATTAATTGTATTCTCGATAGTGCTTGTTATTTTCTATTTAGTTAACGAATTGATTATGCTTATGGAGCCTTCTTTCTGCTGAGCCACACTTTTGTTAGATTAGTGCCTAAGTCTAGTTGATATCCCCATGTATACCCCCGACATCTTGTGGCTTTTTACACCCAAACCTTGTACATCTTTAAAGCATTTCCGATTATTTTTTTTCAAGCTCCCCCCTTCCCCAATTCTATTTGCGATTATTTACATTTTTAACGAATTTCCTTAAGATTCAAGACGGGCCCCAAAACAAATCATTTAAGTTAATTACAGAGTTGTTCTTGTTTTACCAATTATTCAAATTCAGCAACATAAGAATTGTATATTTAAGTGAAAGTTTAAAACGTTAAATGTGTAAGGATACTTTTATGGACAACAAAAAAGAAAACAAAAAAAATGAAACCAACAACAAACTTCACTAAAATTAGGTTTGTATTCTGGATACAAAAAAAAAAAAGAAAATAAGCAAGATGGCAATTAAAAAGAACGAACACAATATAAAACAAAATTTGTATATTTAATAAAAATAGCAAAATAAATAAACTTCTTTTAAAAAATTTACAAATACCGTCTTATTGCTGCCACTTTCATCCCGTTTATTTTATAAAACATTTAACAATTTACATTAATTAACACCGCCCATAAGGTTGACCACCCGATTCTTGTACCGCTTCGATATGTCCTTCTCGATGTGGGACTGCAGAACCCGGGTTTGGGCAATCAGCTCCTCCAGGACGGGGTTGAGCTGCTGCCGCTGCTCTCTCAGCTCGACGGCCCGCCGCTTGAGGGCCTCTCTCGTGGATCGCAGCTTCTCCACCGCCTTGGTCATTTGCTGTAGCTTAGTGGCCAGCAGATTGGCATACTTTGGCGAGTGCTTCAGCTGGAATAGATGTCGCGTCTGCTCATCCGAAGTCTGTTGAATGATTTTCTCCACAGAGCTGAGGATTTTCTTGATGCTCTCCGCATCGTGAGTGGCAATGTTGTCCATTAGTGAGAACATGATGTCGCTGGAAGACTCCAACTGCTTCAGCTCGTAGAGCCGCAGGCGAAGGAATGATTCCAGTTCGTAGATTTCGTCCAGGAAGCGATCGCGATAGTTGGGTGAGTCCAGCAAGGTGTAGGCCTGATCACCTAGGACCAAAAAAAAGATTATATTTGCCTCAAGATGGGCGAATTCCATTGCAAACAACTTACCCTTAGCCGTGCCGCCATCCATGCCAGTTCCCTCCACCACGATTCCGTACTCCTCGACGGGAATATCAAAGTTTATCTCCACAGCTGCCGCGGGAGCACTTTCGATTCCCCAATCGATGTTACCGCCGTCCGTCTCCTGCAAATCCACACCCCCGAAATCGCCATAGTCAATGATCTCCGCCGAAACGGTCGATGACGTTCCACCACCATTGTCGTCCGTTCCAAAGTCGATCTCGGCAGCAACATTGTCACCCTCCTTTTGTACGATGCCTTCGCTGAGATTCAACCTAATCGGCGGCTCCTCCACGGCGAGCGGAGCCTCCTTGTGAATGTACTGATACACAGTGGTGTTGCCAAACTCCACCAGGTGGCTCAGAATGGGCAGCGGTTGCTTGTGTCCGCTTACCTCAGCGTACAGATCGATTCCCGGCTGGACTTTGGCAATGCCATCTATTGACTTGGTGTACAGATTGGGCAGGCCAGCTAGAACCTCTATAAACTCGGCATGCAAGTTATCTCCCTTGACGCCCAGTTGCTCCAGCAGCGCTGCGTGCTCGGCCAAAAGCTGGGTCTCCGGTTTGTTAAGGTCATGGGCTCGTTTCTGGCTCTCGTCTGTCTGCTGCTCCAGCTTGGTCATTTGCTTACGCACCCCGGGAATCTCGTAGTTAATGTTCCGCACAAAGATCTGCGCCGTTTCCGCCAAGTAAACGGCATTTTTCTCGTACAGGCGGCTAATCTCCTGCCAATCCTTCATGCGCTGGCTGCCGTAGGTGCCGAACACACTCTTGGTGTCCTTTTCCGTTTGCTTCAGTATCTCAATGATCTCCTTGACATGGTAGTAGTTGATATCTGCAAGAAGGGGTGAAAGCCATTAGCTGAACGGTCTTCGGGCCACACGCCACTTACTTGTATTCGCCAATAGCTTAATAAGTTGGTCGTTGGAGGGCATATCCTGCAGGGCATTGCTTATCTTTGTGTGAATGTCCCTTATCTCCTGTTGAACATTCTTGGGCACAATCCTCCGGCTGATTAGCCAATCCTGCAGCTTCAGGGTGTGGATATCGATGGGGATCTCGGATTCCTACGGAATATAATATTGCGATGGTTATTTCCAGGATATTGTTTTCAAAACAAACTTACATTCATTTTTACGGATGTCCACGCAAGCTGTTTTCTAGAGCTGATGGAAATATCGATGACAACAATAAATAGCGATTACATCTACGTTTTTCAAACAGAAACATTTTTCCCTTCACACTACAGCATACTTTTAGGTAACGAATTAAAACTTTTTATTAATTTAAATTTAAAAGTATATTGGAAACTGTAATTGGATCATTTGATCGGACTGGAAATCGATCCTCGCAAAACAACAATTTATTAAAGGTTTAAATTATTAAATTTTGGCAAAATATATGGCAAGAAGACTTTAAGCCTATGCATTCTTTAAATAGACGCCAACATTGACAAAACCAATAACAAAACAATAAAAATCATGAAATTTTAATTAATTCATTAATTACAGCTGTTCTGTATTGTTTATATATTATAAGTTTCAAAAACTAATTATTTTTTACATTTTCTGACAAATTTATTTATGTAACCCCTTTTAAAAGATTTTATCTATCCCTATGCGACTATAGATTATATTCTCCGACATTTTCTTTCAAAACCTTTAACCTTTTTCTATCATTTTTCTTCTTAATTAGGTGAGGGTTCTTTTTGGTTCTTACGTGTCTAAGAAATAAGAAAACCTAATGGTAATAATAATTTGTGTTAAATTAAATTAGAAGTGCATTATTTTCTTCCTAATCATCTTTTAAAATTTAATTTCAGCTTATTAAAAAAACCGATGTCACTATCGCGATATTTCAAACTATCGTTGTCATCGATCGATCGATGACTTCAGCCCGCTTGATCGGCTTGGCGTCCATATTGAACTGTGTATTTAAGGACTGATCAAAATAGTGCGTTCTTTTCGTTTTTCACGTATCTGGGTGTCGTTATAGACTTGTCAAAATTTGTAGTATGTCAAACGATTTATTGTTTGTTTGAAGTCAGACAGAATTGCTCGGTGTTTAGTTGTTGTCCCGTGCTGTGGCTAAGAGATCGCGTGTGGATGCAAATAAAGAAAACAGTTACGTTGGTTTCCTGGAACTTTGCACAAAGGCAGGTGTGACACAGTGACGTCAACGTTTTCGCGTTCGCGTCGGATCGCCGCAGCTTCAAGCTGCCCAAACGCAATGAACCTCCAGAGCTGGGAGAAGGTCCTTCTTCAGTGGGTAAGCGCAGGAAAGTGCAATGCAGCGGATGCAAGTACCTAATTACCTTTGTCCTTGCAGATCCACACCTTTGGATTCACGAAGTCAAACTATATTACACTAGAGCAGACCGACATTGAGTCGTTCTTCGCTTATTATGTGCAAAAGGCCCTGGTGGAGCCTGTGCCAGTGGTGGAGGTTGCGCTGCAGGCTCAGCCAACACAACACCCATCGCCCAATGCCCAAGCCTCTCCAGGAAAGTTGATGTCCTTGCAGGCGTTCCTTGGAGGTAAGAGTAATTAATTGAAGATAGAAGTTCATAAGAGGGATTTAAACCAAATATTTTGTATAATTTCCTCAGAAATGTATCCTGAATTTAAAGGACACGTAGATGACAGAGGGCGACTGGCCGGGTCAGACTACCTTTACGTGTACTCACTGCTCCTGCACTACAAGTGTGTGAAGCAGCCCAGCGCCTTCTTCCACAGCATCTGCAAAAAGCTGCCAGTTCTGACGCAGTCGTGCATCTGCGAATTCTTTCAGCAGACAATGAATAAGCAGCTGACGCGCGAGAACCTCAGCCAGGCTTTTTCAGACGTGAGCAGCGTTTACCTGGCGCCGCCAGGCGCTGCAGAAATCAAATCATGTCGACCAACCAGCTCCCAAAGTCTGGACAGCGACGGCAGTGGTCACTGCAGCAGTCTCGGCGAAGATGCTTTGGATCTACCCTCTGATTTCATGGGGCCCATCTCTTCTCCGTCGCCAAAGGCAATGCCGCCACCTGCAACGCCCAAGACAGAACTGCTGGAACAACGGACCAGAGAGGTGAGGGGACTTCAGGCGCAACTAGAGGCGGAGCGTTACGAGAAAAACGTTCTGGAGGAGCAGATTTTGGAGAACGAACACCTCATTAAATCCCTCAGAAAAGGTGACTACAAAAGCATTAGTGTACATTTTACAACTAGCTAAGTTACATTTCTAATTTCTTGCAGAAAACAAAGTTAAAAAATTGCAGCTGGCTAAACTAAAAGATTCCAGCGAGAATGAAGATGAGGACTCGATTGGGAAATACGTTCCGAATGAATTCGATCATGTAGGTAGTAGATGGCAGGTAGCGGGAATCATAAACTAATAAACTTTTACTCAAAATTCAGTTGAAATGCAGCCTTTTGAAGGAGATCAGCCAGAAGGAGGTCATTATTACGGAGACCCGAGATAAGCTGCAGGATTTGCGCATTGAAAACACCGAGTTGCGAAGCAAGGTAGGATACGATAACTATAACTACCTGGCTCATCTGGCAGATCTTGTGTAGAGCACACAAAATTAAATGGAAACCATTACCAAACCTTACTTATTTCTAGTCGTAATTTAACACATATTTTAATAGTTTTATTATGATTTCTTGTATTGAATAGCTAAAATCTTCAACTGAACAACTGGTGGTATGCATGGATCGTATCAGGGATCTTGAGGTTCGCCAGGAAGAGCTCGCACAAACTTTGTCAACAAAAGCCGATCAGGTTATCTCCCTGGAACGTGACAAACAGGAGCTCGAACAGTGCTTGCAAGCCACCCGCGATGAGCTGCACAAAGGGCGCGAGGTGCTCAACTCTTCCTCCGATCTGCTCGACTTGCCGATGTCACCGAACACCACACCCGAGAACCTGGCCGACTCGGTGATTGACAAGCAGCTGCGGGAGAAGGAGCATGAGAACCTCCAGCTGAGGGAAGAGCTTCAGGAACTAACCAAGTCCCTGTTGGTTATCCTGGAGGATCACGGGTTGGCAGCTTCATCTGTGGCAGACCACTCTTCGCAGTTATCGTCCACCATTTGCGTTATTAAGGAGGAGTTGACCAAGTCAGAACGCCTGATCAAGCAGCGGGATAACCAACTACTAGAAAAAAGCCAACTTCTCGATCAGGCCCTAGCACAATGTGCAAAGCTTGTGGAACAGGGCCGTGAGCATGCCAAGGAACTGGAGAAGATTAACGAACTAAACGAGCAGAAGCTAGCCAGTCATCTGTCTAGCCAGCAGGCCCTGCAGTCCCAACACGACAAGCTCCTCCAATCCCTTAGCCATGCGAACGATGAGTCTGCCAAGGCGGATGAGCACCTGCGGCAGATTAAGGTGGAGCTGACCGAAAAAGAGGAGCAGATGACCCAACTGGGCAGCGAAATTGCAGATCTACGCAAAAAGAACGAAGTTCTCGAAAGCCGCACCAATTCCCTGATTTGCGAAAGAAACAGCGGAGTTTTGCAGCTTCATCAGGAGCAGCGCCGCCAGGAATACGTGCGTAACAAGTATGCTCAGTGCCGGGATCAGCTGGTGGCCCAGAGCTCAGATATGGGTCAGTTATCCCGTCACCTGAGCGCTTCAAGCTGGGACGATACGCTTCGGAGAATAGACGAGTTGATTGCCGCCAGGGAAGAGCTGCAGCAGCAGCACGAAGCCCTGAAGTTGGATCAAGTGAAGGCCGAGCAGGAAGCTAGGGAGCTGAAGAAAAGCCTGCAGCTTGGCGTGGAGCTGCAGCAGAGTATGCAGCAGAACCACGAGCAGCAGCAGGCAACCCTTCAGCAGCAACTGCAAGCGGCGAACGAGCAAATGGAAGCAATGCGGCAGCGCAATTTGGAATTCGTTGATCAAATCCAGACCGATCTCAACAGCCAGCTGCATACCTCTCAACAGGAGGTGGACAGCTTCCTGTCCCGAGTCACTGCGGTCCTGAATAACGGCGGCAACAACACTGTTAAATCTGAGTATGATTGCCAATTGTCTAAGTTCGAGCAATTCGAATCTACGCTCGTCTCGTCTCTTCATCAGCGATCTCTGGAGGTGCAAGCCCTACAGGCGACAGCAGATCAATTGCGTGATCAGCTAGCCGCGGTTCAACGTGAGAATGACTCACTGCTCGAGGCGGAGAGCCAGCAGCGGAATACGAGGATTAATCAACTTATGCGGCTTATGCAGTCCTTGGAAGACAGTGCTGCGAAATTACGTGCCACGTTGGTCCAGAAGGACGCCGAGATAGCGGCTAGGAACAAGCATGTTGCCGAACTGCAAGAACAACTGGCCAATGACCAAGCCAGCAGCCTCCTGATAAAGCAACTCAATGACACCATCCACAATCTGGAGCAAGTCAACGAAAAGCTGATCGATGACAACGCCAAGCTGCAAAACCTGCACATGGACGTTAGTTCTTCGTTGTCGGCAGCCAACGGTGAAGTTGAGCGTCTAACAAACGAACTGTCCAAGTGCCAGGCAAGTCTAACCGAGGTGACTGCATCGGACAAGTTAAAAGCCACTCAGTTGGCTGAAAGCGACAAGGAGCAGCAGCAGTTGCAAGCTCAACTGAATGATATGAGTGCCAAGTATTCCGAGTTAGAGCAGCACATAGACAATTTAAGGACTTTGAAGTCAGAGTGTGAGAAGCGCTGCACAGAACTCGAGGAGAAGTTAGCGGCAAAGGAGTCTCAGTTCTCGCAACTGGACGTTCAACACATAGAACAGCTCGAGGGCTTCAAAGCAAAGCTAAAGGACGCCCAGTTTAATATCGAACAGCAGCGCCAAGCGATCCTTACCGACAGGGATGAAATCTTCAAGTACAGGGCACAGCTGGCGGATCTCAGTAAAGCTCGAGACCAGACTCAAGAAGAGATGACGAAGCTGCATGGGTTATTATCAGAAGCAGAGAAGGACAATCAAGAGCATGTGAAAACAATCAAGGATTTACATGTCAAGGAGCAACAACTCGCCGGGGAGATGGATAAATTGATGGGCGATCACTCCGCAGAGCTGAGCCGGCTGCAAGCCATGCTCATGGACAAGCAAGCGATTACGGCCCAGCTAAAAACCCAGTTGACCAGCGCCACAGAACTGGCTCAGGCGAGGGCCAAGCAATTGACACAGGCCGAGCTCGCGCAGGTCGAACTCATCGCTAGTTTACAGCGAGAGAAGGCGATGACGGAACAGCTGCGTACTGCAACCGAGGAAAAGAGTTGTGCTGCTTACGAGCGTCTCGGAAAGCTGGAGAAGTTGCGGGATAGCCAGGAACAAAGGGTCCGACAGCTAAACGACCAGCTAGCGGAAGCCGAGCAGCTCAAGGTGAACCTTAACTTGGAGATCGGAGGCCTGAATTCTGATATTGAGCAGCGCAAGCGTCAGATGGCAGAGCAGGCTAATCAATTGAACGCCAAGCAAGAGGTGATTGTGGAGTTGGAATCTAGACTGAAGTCCGAGGCTGAAGAGCACAAGCAGGTTAAGGATGAGCTGCAACTTATCACCGTTCAACTAGCCGAAGTCCAGCAGGAGTGGAACTCTGATAATGAGCAGCGAAAGCGCCAGATGGAAGAGCAGGCAAACCAATTGAGCTCCAAGGAGAACGTGATAGCGGAATTGGAATGCCGACTGAAGTCCGAGGCTGAAGAGCACCAGCAGGTTAAGGTTGAGCTACAACAAATCTCCGCAAAATTAGCTGAAGTCCAGCAGGAGCTGAATAGCACACGGCTAGTCCATGACACGCAGCATTTCGAGCTGGATGAGAAGACGCGCGAGATGGAGTGTGAGCGCGCCGAGTCCGCAGAAAGAGTTCGCTTCTACCAGCGTCGCATCGAATCCCTCGAGGGGCAGCTGGCCGAGGTACAGGCTGCCAGCCAGACACAGGAGCAGGCTGCAACCGATCTGTGCACAACCTACAACAAGGCGGATCGCCCGGCTGCCGCGTCGGACGACGATGTTGTTCAGTTGCGCCAGGAAATGGCCAGAAGCAAGCTGGACTGCCAGATCCTGCAGGCCAAGTATCGTGAGACCAAGGAAGAAATCCAACGCTGCGAGCAGAAGATTAAGGATCAGCGCCTGGAGATGGAGGGCAAGCTCGACAAGATGAAAACGAAGATGGTATGTCATTGTAGAGTATTTGAATGCGATTCTAACACCAAAACGGGTTCTGTCAAGGTGGAATGCCCGGCCTGGTCGAGATGTGTGCGAAACGCATTAAGTTTTCTCATTCACCGGCTGTACTGTGCTTCCACATTGAGATTACTATCTGCAGTTGTGTTTCTTATGCACTTTACCGACCCCAGATGATCGAAAATGTTTTAAAAATCCGTAATTGTTATTTATTTTTGTTATCACTATGTATTAATATATGTTGTTGTATGTGTGTTGTACATTTTTCTTTTGAAGCTTTGCGAGGAATTTGATTTGTTAATGTATACCCTTGTTTGTAGCCTTGCACAGTCGGTAATCAGATGTATGTAAAGCACATAAGGTCTGATAAGGACCGGCTGCACTAAGAGCTTAAGCAAGGCTTAAGAGGTAACATAAACAGGAACTTGTACTTCTGGTTTCAATAGACTAGTTTCACATAAATGTGCTTTATTTTCGAGTATTTTCACACATACTTGGCTAATATTGATAATATTTTGACATCTGGGGAAAGTGCAGTCTCCTGTTAATTCGTTTCTCATGATTGTGCATATCCTTGCTTACTACTAACTTGGCTAGAGCTAGGGGAGGATGTTGTTGTTGGTAATGTAATCATTGTAAATGTGCCATTTAACCTGCCTAGACTTCTCTTCAAAATTATTTAAAATGTGTAAAGTATTTTCTTCTGGAGGCAACTTTAATGGCTTGCCTTCTCCGATCATCCGAAAATCAAGTAATGTTTCAAGTACAACTTCTTATGATAGATTTCACAACAATATACATAGGTCCAATGTCGCTGCTTTGCTAAACAGACTCTTAGTTCAATTGCTATAACATTGAATCTAAAATCATTTCTTCCCTCTATCTCTCTTTCTCCAATCAATTCCGCCGTAAACTCAACAATCCCGAATACAACCTCATCCTCGATCCCCAATCCATCCATTTCCATTGCTGCCTAAAGACCCAGACGCACATGACGGTCCACCCGCGTGCTCCTGGCGTCATAGGGAACAGCGGCAGCACAGAAGGGACAGCAAAGGCAATGATAGCAGCAACCGCAGACGCAGCGTCAGCGGCCGGGAACATGAACCACCAACTAAGCCGGCATCAGGCAGGCCTTGATCGCCGACGTGGTCGCGATCGAAGATGCTTGAGCACACGCGTTATCTTGTTCCTGGCCAGTACGCAGGCAGTATTGATGGGCATCTTGCATATGATTTTGTACCACAATGACGTTGACCTCCAGCTCCACTACCGCAACCCCAGTCAGTTTTAGACTGACCATGTAGTTGTTATGTTATATATTTTTGTAGTTTTGTTATTACCCGCTTTTTGTATGTATGTGTGTATTACGTACCTAGTTTATATTTAATAAATTTGCATTAAGCACATGCCTTCTCTGAAACGTTGCGCCTGCGCTTCATTTGTTATTGCTGTCCTCACTTTTGTCTCCATCACTCTCGCTTTCCTTACTCACTCACACTCCGCACTCCACATGGTGGTCAATTGATACACACCAAATGTAGCGCTCGTTGTACACCGCGGAGGTGACTCGCATGAAGGAGAAGCAGGAGCGAGATGCGGCCAGCAACAAGGCGGAGCTCGAAGCCCTGACGGCACAGGTAATTCTGAATCAAGCAAACTTTCAAGAATGGTTTATTAATTATGTTTTCATTTTTTAGAATGTCAAGTACGAAGAGCACACCCGCAAGCTGTCCAACCAGATTGTCCGCCTTAACGATAAGATCCTAGAGCAGCAGAAACAACATGCCATTATCAGCACAAAGCTGCGCCATCTTCAGATGCAGCCGCAACCCAGCGTGGCCAAGGCTTCTGCCTCACACCCCTTGGTTACGGTCAATGCCGGCTCAACGGCTGCCACTGAAGACTGGCAACCCTTTAAGCGACCCACTGCCCCGTCCTCTAACCTGACAATGGAGGATGAAGAAGGAGAGGTATTTAACAATACCTATCTGACGGATCTAAAGCTGGGTCGTGTTCCGGATATAACGTAAGTGGATCAAGAATGGACGAATCCAATATGCTTTAATTTAAATTTTATTCTTACTGCAGGGCCGAGGAGCTGAACTATCGAAACTCGTTGCAGCCGCCGCATCTAAAGAGTACCTATGCCGCCCAGTACGATCTGAGCAGTCAGGAAGAAGATCTCAAAGTAAGCACTAGCGCACCAAGCAGCTCAGCATTTGGTATTAGGAACAGCTCGAGCAGCACACCCTTGAAGGCGCAGCCAGCAGCCAAGAGGGCTCAATGGGCACGAATCTGGCACAATCGCTCACGGAAATAGTGTTTTTTGTATACATATCCGGTGCAAAATTGTGTATCAGAGGGTCCTTGGGCCACCAATCTGCCCATAATTGCACACGGCGCTGGCCTAACTGAACCGCTGCATTATTTATATACAAAATTAAATTTTTTTTGTTACCAGACACTTTGAAGACCTCTCAAGGTCTTAGTTTTAATAATTTAAGTTGTAAATAAGTAAGGACAACTGACGGCCATAAAATAATTAATACAGAATATTTTCATAACATTCTTATATCCCGATTCTCTTTTTCTGAGAATACAGCCCTCTAGATTCTCTCTCTCTTCCTGAGCAGTTGTCCTGTGCGAAATATGAAGTCCAGTGTTTGTAGTGTTTGAAGTGTCTTCTGTCCGTTCGGTTCCGTCCTTTAGTTATTGTTTTTTGTTGTATTTGTGCGCTGTGCCAACTAATAATCCAGTTTTTGTCTATTGTTTAATATGTCATAATTTATTTTAAAGATAAACCGTAATTGCTTGTATATTCATTTGTAGGATGGACCCCACAGCCTTGATGACAGCATGTGCGCCCTGCTCAGTTCAACGGGCACCGGGACACGCAAAAAGTCTATAGGCACCCACTACAAGCGTCCCGGACCGCCCACGCCTAGCAAGAACGGAGGTCGGCTGTCCTTTGGCAGCTCGGAGCCGCCGCGGGAGGTTCTGCGGGAGTGCAGCGACTATAATAGCAATTCCAAGACACCGGCGCGCTTTAAATTCCTGACAACACGCTTCAGCGTCGGCAGCAGCGGCCTGCCCCGGGATGAGGTAAGTTTCCGTGCGGAAACAAGTAGAATTGTTGTGAGATTCAATGTTTTGGTTGTTGGTAGATTGTGTATGTATGCCCAGGCGCCCTATCTTGTGTACCAAGTATATATTTTAAATGAAAAGAGAGAGATGGGAGGTTTAGTCCGTGACAAAAAGATCATGAAAACATTTCAGAATCAGCGGATAGACGCTCTTAAACGCTCTTTTTTGAGTCCGTTTGTGAGCACTTAGCGATAGTTCAGTCTAAGCTCGCGGCTTAAATTGTTTCTAGGTGCATTGAAAAACATTTTGCGATAGTTTCGTTTAACTAAAGTCTAATTCAATTAATTTTTAATAATTTAACTAATGTTGTGAAATATTTAAGATAGAATTTCCACATTAAGGGCCCAAGCTTAGTTCTGTTTCGTGTCAGAATGTTAGTTATATGTTTGTGTCTGTAGTGTCTGTCTTGTAATTGTCCAGTCCTTGTCCATGTGTGCTTCTATGTCGCTCAATGTAGCTGGAAGTTAACAACAACCGAATACCAAATACCCCTGGCATCTCCCACAGCTGCCTCAACGCAAGCGGTCGAGTATATTGACCAGGCTGCAGCGGCGCAGGTTACAGCGTCAGGTGGCAGATGCGTTTTGCACGTCTACGCCTCGCAAGAGCCGCTCCTACTATGATCGACAGCGTCTGATTGACACGGTATTTTCGGACGAAGAGCAGAAAGAATCAGCCGACCAGCAGACCACTCCACACCTGTCCAATGGAGCGCTCCTAGCCTTAACCCAAGGGAATACCCGAAGGATCTCCGCCTCTGCTACCGCCCCCAACACGCCCAAACGCCAAGCTCGTCTTCCGCTTTACCTACATGGCAACGGAACGGCGAAGATTGGCATTTCTGGCGAGCGGTTGCGACAGCGGCGGAAAATATGCCGGGAGCGGATGGCCCGCTTCGATAAGGACCGACCTCTCGACCAGGTTCGCCTGTCTGATCGACTATCCTGTTCGCGGAGGGCCTCCCAACTTCTGATGGGCAATACGGTTGTCCTGGACGATGGAAGAGGAAGGAGATCAATGATGGGCGTCACCTTTAAGGTGACCGATTCTTTGCAACTGCAGGTGCAGCAGTTTGAGGCTGACAACATGTCCAACTGGACACCGAACAATGAGACAAGTGAGGTGGAAGATTGTCGTTTCGAACAGCTGTGCAAGCAGAAGGCGTCCACAGCGCCTTTTCATGTGCAGCCAGCAGTGATGGCTGATTTGCAGTCAGTTGGGAGTGGGACCCTCCTCCGGACCCTTAACTCCGACGAGTGGCAGCGAGTTGTCCTGGTAGTGTCGGGACTCTCGCTCGTTGCAGCGCTGTTTTCGCTTCTGGTGCGGGCATGGGCATAGGAAAACCAAAGCAGTGAAAATCTCTCAATACTCTTTATGAATTGTTCCTTATTTTCTTGTCGGCTGTTTAATTGCAGAACTCGCCACCCAAGAGACGACTCAGCAACATGTTTAAGCGCAAGGAGCGCCAATAATGTATATAAATGTAAAGCAACAAAACAAAAAATTAAAATAAATATGTATAAATATTGACTAACGATATAAAATAGTTTGTATTTGACCGATTGGTGGATAAATGAATAAACTTAAAGTATACTTTTTTAAAGATAAAAACCGTTATTTTTATATAGTTAAAAGAAGAAGAAGAAGAAGGACTTATAATTAATCAATTATGTATTGGCCGTTTTGTTTGACCACTAATGACCATCTCTCGGGCAGCTGCATAATTCGCGCTCGAAGAACTTTTGGTATTTTTCAGCAAAGATTCGAGACAAGTGGTTTTCGACAGCCTCATCTGAATCAAAGTTTTTACCATTTAAAGAGTTTTGAAGAGAGCGAAACAAATGGTAATCTGCAGGTGCCAGGTTCTAAGTCCGGACTATAGGGTGGATGTGGTAGCACTTCCCAATTCAGCACCGTTAATTTTTGCCGAGTGACCAAAGATGTGTGGGGCCTAGCGTTGTCATGGTGAAAGACTATACCCTTGCGATTAGCTAGTGCCGGCTCCTTTTCCTTAATTTTTTCCGCCAAATTGGATAGCTGGCGACAGTACACATCTGAATTGATGGTCCCAGCACCTCAAAGTGCACTACACCCTTCCAATTCCACCAAACAGACAGCATAACTTTCCTCTGATGGATATCGATCTTTGATGTGGCTTGGGCTGGCTCATCTTTCTTGCTCCATGATCGTTTTCGTTGGACATTATTGTAAACAACCCACTTTTCGTCGCCAGTAATGATCCGCTTCAAAAAAGGATCGTTTTTATTCCTTGACTGGGGAGTACTCGTCTACCCTAGAGGCATAGTGGATTCGACACCCATGCACTAGTTCGGCGAACTGCTGGGAACCCAAACATCGAGCTTCCTTACGTAGCCAAGTTTCTTCAAATGGTTTTCAACCGTTGTATGCGACACATTGAGCTTATCTGACATCTCCCGCGTTGAATAACGCCGGTTTTCATCCAGCAAAGCCTGAATTTGTTCGTCAAAAACGGCCGATGGTCGACCAGAACGTGGGGAGTCTTTAACACCAAAATCTCCAAGCCTGAATTTGGCAAACCAGCGCTGACATTGGCGATCACTCATGGCATCTTTACCATACACTTCGCACAATTTTTCGCGAGCTTCGACAGCTTTTTTTCCTTTTCGGAAGTAAAAAAGCAAAATATGCCGAAAATGCTCACTTTGGTCCTCCATGTTAAGTTTGCTATAGCTTCCACAAATGTTATCGAATAATGACCAAATTTTCGTCGATATTACCTAAGACAATAAGCTTTAAAACGATACTAAGTTTGACCCTGGTGGTCGATTAGTCGTAAATAAATTAGATTAAAAACGATTGCAAAAAAAACGACATGACTTTCTTGCCTTGCAGTTGGAAAACTTCGATGGTATCATCGAGATATTCGATAGTTCTATCGAGATTTTCCAATCGCATTCGATTTCATCATTCAGGCTTAGTGTTATTTCAAGGTCGGTCTCACTGGAGAAAAAAAGCGGGAAACCTTCAAAAACAAACAAATTGTGTGATTTTTAAAGATTGTTGTTCAATTTTGACGTATGCGACCACCGCCAAAAAAGGGCGCTGCCAAGCGTCCAGTAAGTGCAGCCAAAGCGCCTTCGGGCTTTGTAGACGACGACAGCACAGCTTCCCAATCTCCCGATGATGTCACCGACTATGGTCTGGAATTTACCACCAGCCAGCTAACGCTGCAGGACGCCAGCAATCGACGCTGCTCGACAATGCGGAAGGACACATCAGCTGCCCGGAGAACCCGAGCAGCTAACCGAACCGCTACCAGCGAAGAAGACATCGAAAATCACTCGCCGGTTCGCAGTTCGCCAAGGACTCCTCAAAGGAATAGACAAATGCAACAGCAAAGTATTGCCCAGCCGGAGGCAGCAGCGAATGCCAATGAAAGTGGGGCTCAGAGACGCAAAAAGCGCAAACCAATGAACCATAGAATAAAAATGGAGCGTGAAATCCGACGGCTTCAGGCCCATGCAGGCCTGCTGATTCCCCGGCTGCCGTTCTCGAGATTGGTACGAGAAATAATCACTCAGTTGGCTGGCTACGACGCCAGGATGAGGGTCACTGAGGGAGCCTTGCAGGTGATGCAGGAGTCATCGGAGCTGTACTTGACGCATCGACTGCAGGACTCGTACCTTCTAACGATGCACCGCGGCCGCGTTACGCTGGAGGTGCGTGACATGGCCCTTATGGCGTTGCTGTGCAGTCATGATCGCCTTCGCTAGTATTAGGTATGTTTTAGTTAGTTGTCCTAAATGTATTTATGAAAATGTACAAGAACTAAGCATGTTAATTTAAGTATGTTCCACTCAATCAATTGTCCACTCAGCATAAATAATTGTGAATAGCTTTATACACGTTTGATTAATTAAAAAAAGACCGTTTTTCAAATAAGTCCTAATGTATATTTTCTGTTTTTAAACAAGGGGTAAATCAAAAACTAAGCAATCGTTCTGTGCAACGTTATCCTTAAGCGTTTCTAGGCCTAAGCTGAATAGTCATTGGCAATAGCTGTGGCATCGGCATCGTCCCTGAACATCTGAGCCACTTGGGCGCTGGGCAGGATCTTTTGGGAGCTACCAGTCTTCGTCTTGCGCCAGATATCCCACTCAACCGGATGCATTTTCTTCTTGTGCGAGTGCATGTTCGCGTTGGAGTTGAAAGTACGCGGACAGAAGGGACACTTGTACAGGGGCTCGCCAGTGTGCTGTGCCATGTGCTCCTGTAAGGACACTAAATGTACATTTCTGTTCTATGAATACTCAAAATATTTCCTACCTTGAGGCTGATATCCTTCTTGAATGTCTTGCCGCACTGTTCGCAGGTGTAGATCACATTCGAATGAGAGTAGCGCTTATGGCCAATCAGCGCCCGGGAGTTCTTACAGCTCTTGCCACACTCGGCGCAAATGAACAGTTTGCCCTCGTCGTTGTGGCGCCTCAAATGCTGCTTAAGGTTGTCCTCGTCCTTTAGCCAGCTTTCACAGTCCGGTCGCGGGCACTTGATGCGCGGCCCGCTCTCCTCGAAGTGCAGGCGTACATGCTTCTCGAAAACCGCCTTATCCTTGATCGTCTTGCCGCAGACATGGCAGATGTTGGCCGCCTTGCGATGCTGCATGCTGATGTGAACCTGCATGTGATACTCCGTGGCGAAACTGTAGAAGAAAAGGAATTTCTAGCATCTACAATACAATTCAAGAGGTAGGGAAGAAAGAAATACGCACGCATTGTGTTTGGGACACTGGGGACAGATAAACTTGCGCTCGTTCACAGGCACATGGGAGCCCTTATGCAGCTCGAGCAGATTGCGACGTGAGAAGCGCTTGCCACAGTCCTCGCACTGGAAGTCGCACTCCTCGTCGGGCACGTGGTGGACCAGCCAGTGGGCACGCAAAACACTCGAGTTGGCAAACACCTTGCCACAGTCCTTGCATCTGCAGAGAAGGAAAAATAAGTAAATTACTAGAAACACTAAAAGAGAGATAAAGTTAAGACCCACTTGATATACTCGGGGTTTTCGTGCCTCCTCGCATGCTCCTGGATCAGACAGCGCTTATTAAGCTTACGCCCGCAACATTTGATGTACGGCCGTTCGTCCGGATGCTTCTCCTTGAAGTGTTCGCGGATGCCGTCAAAGTCCTCGGCCAGAAAAATGCACAGCTCGCAGCCCATGACTATGTATCGCTTGATAAGTTCTTCATCCTCCTTGCAGAACGGCGGCAGACGTTCCATCTTGAATATTCTCTTGGTTGGTCCGCGCTTGGCTACGATTTTGTCCTTGACCTTCCTGCCCGCCACTCCTGTCCGTTTCGTCTTGGCCGGCTTGGCCACCTCACGCTTGCGTTTGCGTCCACTTCTGGTTACAATCAGGTCCTCGCCATCGTCGTCGTCGTCGTCATCCTCATAGTCCTCGTCGTGTTCATCATTGTTTGTATCGTCGGCCCCGAAATCTAATTCGGGAGTCTCTCGCTCGGTCTTAATGTCCACTTTGCTGTCTTCCGGGGAAAAGCTCTGGCCGAGATCTAGCTCATCCAGTGGATTCACATTCAGCTGGGCACCAACATCGTTGTCCACGGCCAGCACATCGGCCGGCATCAGCACCTCCTCCGGCCAGGAGGTGTTCACCATCTCCGGATCCTGCTTGAACTTGGAGGTGGTGGCATAAATTACCTGTGCCTCCTGTATGGACACGTAGAACTGGTGGAACTCGGACACCTGCGTCCAGCAGACGTTGCAGATGACCTTCGATATCTCGTCGTTGGGCAGCACCTAAGGGGGAGGGAGGGAGGGGAGATCGGATCAGGATCATACCAGATATAAATGTCAGGTCCCGTGAAAATGGGTAAATGGGTGAGGTGAGGGCAGGCAGTTTTACCTCGAACCAGAAATGCTGTCGCAGCACCTCCGCGACCTTGTTGTCCGCCGAGCCCGCATCGAAGATCTGCAGACACATCTGGGCACCGCTTACTCCGCGCAAACACAGGCGGCAGATGTCCATTTTGCATTTATTTAGGAAAATAAAACTATAATAAAAAGTAGTAATTTACATAGCGCAGCGTTGGCGATGGGACTTCTGACTATCGTTGTGTCGTGCGTGAGCGGTGGCCCACTCCTTCTGCTTTCTCCGCTTTGGTCACACTAACGGGGCACTTTTTTCGCTGTATCTCCGGAAAATGCAGAAATAATTTTCGGAAAATGAGCAAACCAATAAATAAATCGAAGGAACCTGCGGCGGCGGCTGCCACTGCTAGCATGAAGGTAAGCGCCGCGAAGATCTGCAATCCAACAGCCAAACTGGAAGCTTTTATTTTCAGCGAATAAGCGAGAAAAAGCTGGAGGCCTTTACGGTGGGCACGTTCTCGAAGCGGCAGTTGTCCAAGAAGGAGATTGAGGAGCAAAAGAAGAAGGAGGATGCGGCTGCTGCGGCACATGTAAGTTACTGGTTGCCGCTAAACCCTATTCTGCTAAAAGCACTTTTGGTTCCCCTCATCAGGCCTTCGTTGAGTTCGTGGAGACGTTCCAAGAGGCGCCCACTCCCTCCTCCAAGGTGTGGGTCAAAGCCGGCACGTACGATGCCGGATCGCGGCGCGAGGACAAGACGGAGAAGGGGAAGCTGTACAAGCCTGGATCTAAGCTGCTGGAGAAGAGCTCCGCTGAGAAGGCCGAGGAATATGCCAAGGTTTTGGCTTCGGATCTCAAAAAGGATGCAGGACCGCTGAAAAAGAAAAATCAGGAAAAGAAAAAAAGCAACTTGGAGCTCTTTAAGGAGGAACTGAGACAGTAATTAGACTTTAAATAGTGTCCAATTAGAGCTCTTTAATAAAATCTATTATTTTAGGATACAAGAGGAACGTGAAGAGCGACACAAGTACAAGCACCTGGCCGTGTCCCATGCCCCACCAGCTCAGCAGCCAGCGGCCCCAGCTCCAAGCAGCAGCGCCTCCGCCTCCACCTCCCAGGCATCGAACAGCGCACGGGACTCTGGATCCTTTGATACTGGCGATCCGAACACCACCAATCTTTACCTGGGCAACCTGAATCCCAAGATATCGGAACAGCAGCTCATGGAAATATTTGGGCGCTATGGGCCCTTGGCCAGCATCAAGATTATGTGGCCGCGTTCCGAGGAGGAGAAGCAGAGAGGTCGCAACTGTGGCTTTGTGGCCTACATGAGTCGCAAGGATGCCGAACGGGCGCTAAGGACACTCAACGGTCGCTACATTATGGGCTATGAAATGCGTTTGGGATGGGGTAAGGTTGAATTTTATTTCAAAAACTTATTTCCATCTTTCAAACGACATTATTATTCTATTTTCCTTTGCTTGATAGGTAAGACTGTGCCCATTATGAATACTCCCATATTTGCCCCACAGGCGCTGCTGGAAATGACACTTCCACCACCGCCATCTGGCTTACCTTTTAACGCCCAACCGCCGCCTAGCGAAGCTGACGTTTTGCCCAAGAAAAACTACAAAGAGTTTGACAAAGAGGAGGACAAGGAAAATATGGAGAGGGTAAGCATAAAATCCTTCTGTTAGCTCCTTGAAAATTTACTTATACATTTTCCATTTTCATTAGATACTCGCCAAAAGCGTCGTCAAAGTCCACATTCCCACAGAGAAGTACACGCTTGAAGACATTTTGCATTTTATTGAAATTAAATGGCATTTTGTACGTTCACAGAGCCGTGCTTAACGTTATTCATCGCATGATTGAGTTTGTCATCCGCGAGGGACCCATGTTTGAGGCTTTGATCATGATTCGCGAAATGGAGAATCCGTTGTTCTCGTTTCTCTTCGATAACGAGAGTCCTGCTCACATATACTACCGCTGGAAGCTCTTTTCCCTGCTGCAGGGAGACACGCCCAATGAGTGGAAAGAGAATGAGTTCCGTATGTTCAAGAATGGGCCAGTTTGGAAGCCTCCGATTGCCAACTTCTACACTCAGGGAATGCCCGATGAGCTCGTGGTGGATCCCGATGCTCCTGTGGTGCACAAGGGTGCTTTGTCTAATGCGTAGGTTTCGGCAAGAAGAAATGGAGTACCTTGAATCTTATTCTTTTGATTTTTCAACAGTCAACGTGATCGACTTGAGGATTTGATAAGACACCTAACGCCGGAACGCTCCCGCATCGGCGATGCAATGATCTTTTGCATTGAGCATGCCGATGCTGCTGACGAAATATGCGAGTGCATCGCCGAGTCTCTTGTCAGCCTCAAGACGCCGGCGTCAAAGAAGATTGCTCGATTGTATCTGATCTCAGATATTCTGCACAACTGCACGGTTAAGGTGGCCAATGCATCTTTCTTCAGAAAATCGTGAGTTTTCTTTAGCATTTGTAGGTTTCTCCTAATCTAAATCTTGTATTCGCAGCGTGGAGAAACAGCTTATGGACATATTCGAAAATCTGCACAACTATTACTCCAACATTGAGAGTCGCCTGAAAGCGGAGGGCTTTAAATCCAGAGTTTGCAATGTCATTCGCACCTGGGAGGAATGGACAATCTATCCCAAGGAGTTTTTGGCTCAGCTAAGAGCCAAATTTCTGGGCAAACCGGTTCGTGAAGAGCTCTTCCGTTGTGGGTTTGATCTTTATAATCAATCAATCTTGTGTTTTCAGTATGTAATGCCAGTCAGTTCATCGCCTCAGGCAGAGGAAACACAATCTGAGGAGGCTTTGGAGGAAGACATCGATGGAGCCCCACTCTCCGGTGAAGAAAAGGATGACGAGGACCTGGATGGTGTCCCGCTGGACGGTGCTGCCTTGCTCAAGAGTGCATTAAAACGGGCCTTGCCTGACGCTGCCACGCCACAGCGAGGAACTCCAAAGAAGGACGAATACCTCGATGAAATAGATGGCGTACCACGTAAGAGGCTATCTTAGGATTTTTAGAATCCTTTTAATTTACAGAGAAATTCTTTACAATTCTAGTTGAGGAGGACTTTGACGGTGTACCCCTCGAAAAGGAATCTAAGCCCCATGTTAAATTGCCAGGATTTATACCCTCAAAGTGGGAGACTGTTGACCCCCAGCAAGTGGAAGCCCAGGCAATTACCACCAGCAAATGGGACACATTAGATCCGCCGGATCCGCCCAAGTTTTTCAGCTCCGACGATGACAGCGAGGATGACAACTCCCAAAAGTATAGCGATGAGAAACGTCAGAAGCTGCGGGAGATAGAACTGAAGGCCATTCAGTACCAGGACGAGCTGGAGTCGGGCAAGCGACGAGTGGAGCCCGGGTGGACGGTGGCTGAGCAAGTGGAGTACTTCCGCAAGCGATTGCTTAAGCAGGTATGTCTTCTTAAATATCTAAAGAGTCAGTCAATTCTTTAAAGACTTTGTAACTCTCTTTCAGGACTCGAGATCTGATTCTGTTGTGGAGTCTCCTTTGAGCTACATGCACGCGAAATCAAAGAGCTCCAAGCACAATGAAAGCCCCGCTCATTCAAGCAGCAGCTCGTTGAAAAGGTCCCACTCGCCCTACGTCACTGCAGAGACCAAGCGTCGCGATTACTCGCCGGATAACTCCCGCTCCTCAAAATCCTCCAAGCGCAATCGGTCACGCAGCTCCTCCGGATCACCAAAACGGTACTCAGAGCGATCAGCGCGTAGCTCTCGTAGTTCAAGGAGGTCCACGTCTCCGTTCTCCTCACGATCTGCTCGAAGGGATGATTCGTCCCCTTCAAAGCACAGCAGCGACAAGCACAAGCGCAAGCATAGGCACTAGATTTTATGGTTCAGATTTAATTATACAATGGATTCCAGATAAAAACTCATCAGTCGTTGGTTTTAAATACACAGTATATATATTTTTTTGTTTATTAAAACTAAGTGGTTCGTTAGGATGTGGGACACATGCACAACACGGCACAGGAAGTTCGATTCCGCTCTGCGAATTTGCCTAAAAACACGTATCTATGCAAGCTATTTCAATGATTGAATGAACCTTAAGGAAAGCCGGCCTACCAACCCAATCCCGGCCCATCCTCAAACTACCTGAACCGAGCCGAACTGAACCGAAAGGCTATACAAGCAGCGGTGATTATCATAGGATGAAGAATACATGGATTTTTTGCTTAAAAGTAGATGCGAACAGCCTCCTCGGCATTCTGCTCCACGGGACAGTAGGGACACTTGAGTATGTGCCCATTGCTGAGCTTGTGGAGGGCGTCGTTGGAGATGACATGGCCGCAGGTTAACTTCTTTGGCGGATTGTCCTCGGAGGTCTGCTGACGCAGAATGGGGCAGGCGAATATTGAGTGGAAGCGAAATTCCGGCTGCAAATCGATCTCAATGGGCAGCTCGTCGCAGCCGTTCCACATGCTCAGCACCTGGCGCGACTGCATCACCTGCTTGATGTTCAGCAGGGCGGGCAGGGCAGTGCATCCGGCGTTCACCACGACGGACAGGGCCGAGTTCTTGCTGATGCCCAGCAGCTGGCAAGCGTCCTTAAGGAATACGAACGATAGCTCGGTCCACATCTCTTGGCCCAGAAACATCTTGTACGGCGAGTTCTCCAGCCCGCTCGGCAGATATATGAAGCTGCCCATCAGATTGGCTATCTCGTGCTCGTAACGCACCGCGTACTTCTTGAAATTAAGTCGGGCATAGCAGATGGCCTCGCGTTGTGAGTCCAGGCCATAGGACACCAGTTGCATGAAGCGCATGCGGTGCAGCCGGAACTCTATAAGCGAGTGCCGATCGCTCAGCTGCTGTGAGTAGATCTTGGCCCACTTGAGGGCGTCGGTAAGATCTCTCTTCTGTATCTTCACCCACATGCTGTAAATGGCGGCAAATTCCCGCTCCGAGTCGAACACATCCTGGGCGTGATTCTCGGGCATCTTGCACTCTCGGATCAGGGTGCGGGCCACCTCGTCCATGCCCTGGCGGCAGTAATGCTTGGCGATAGCCTTGTTCAGCAGCATCAGATTCTCCTCGTTCTGCAGAACGTCCACGCGCATGGTGGAGGTGAAGTCCGCACTGAAGTTGCGGTCAATGGCCTTGC
Organism: Drosophila truncata; assembly: GCA_008042515.1. NCBI lineage: Eukaryota > Metazoa > Arthropoda > Insecta > Diptera > Drosophilidae > Drosophila > Drosophila truncata. Next base: position 184,065 of record VNJQ01002436.1, on the reverse strand, counting down.
CGATCTTCGAGATGGAGCCGTGTAGATCGCGGTGGTCCGTAGACAGCTTCTGCACCCGATCGTTGCACTTGACGATGGCATCTCTGATGATCTCCATTTGTCGTTCGGTAAGGCGCTGCGGCGCAGTCGGCTCCGTCTCCACCTGCATACTAACCCCGTCGCCCATAGGATCGTCCACGCTGGCTGGCGTCGCATTCACCTGTGTGCTCGAGTTCAGAGTGGTCACAGCCTGCTCTGCCTTGCCCAGCACCTTGACCAGCTCCGACATCAACGTGGCTATGTCCCCGATGTCCGCCGAGGCATTCTCGTGCAGCTGCTCCAGCTTGGTCACTACTCGGGTCAAGTCCTTCTCCACCGACGCACAGCACTCGTTGTCCATTGTTTGCTCCAGTTTCGTCGAAGAAAACAAAAACCAGCCACGCCAGACGCGTGATTATCCTCGATATCCCAGTGCTTCGACCGCAGCTATGTTTTCCGTTTTACACTCCACAATCTTTGCGATATTCGGTGGGAAAGCGGAAAATGCGTATTTATAAATTGTTAATTTTATAACAACACAACACAAAGGAAATTAACTCGCAGATTTTCGAAGCTTGCTGTATTTTTAGGAATATTATCAAGAGCCACATTAATTTCATCAAAAAATAAATGTGACCAGAGCGGAGGGAAACAAAAATGCATAAATGTAAAAATGCAAGTTGTAGAAACTAATTTTAGGAGTAGGAAAGATGTCGAGGTTTATGTAAATTGTATAAAATCTGAACAGAAAATAATTAAGATGCCGCGGCCCTTAGCTACGTAGCTTTTAGCTCTTTTCCCACAAGATTGGGAAAGAAAATCTGGCCTAGTTTTTATTATATTAATTAAGAAAATTATAATAAGAATAATACAGCATGGTCTTCAGCATTTATTTTTATATTAAGCCCGTTTTAGCTTATTTGTCGACAGAATCTTGGAAAGCAAAGTAAAATCGTTACCTATCGATACTTCTGTATGCCAAAGTTCTGTTTCCTGAAATAGACTGGTCCCACCAGCTCTCGGTATTTCACAGCTGTTACGCGAAAAATTTGAAATGGTCCGCTTGGCAGTTGGAAAAATCAATTTTTGTTGCCCCTGCTGCCTGGCAGAGAAACTTATAACGACAAACAAACAGTTTGAAATTAGCCTTAATTAGATAAGGAACGAATCTTAAATTAAACTTAGCGCCTACACCAACGAAACTGGTAAATATTAAAATAATATTTGTGCTTCTGAAAGACAAGACCCAATGTCAACGCGTCCAATTCATAATTTTAAAAATAAGTGATGAGTACACCTTTTAAGCCAAACGACATTGAACCCCCTTACAATGCCGTGCCTCCAAAAATAAAAACACTAATTGGTCATGCCGAGAGCATGGAAGCTCTTGCCCCAAACACTCAACACCGAGAAAAGCGAAAAATAAAGAAAGAAAAATCCGGTTGGCTGGGATGAAGAGATGCAGCATAGGAAAAGTAAAAAAGCAAATTAAAAAGTTTTACTTTCGCCCAGTGCCAGTCAGTGCGTTTGAAAGCGAAATGGAAATTGTTGGGGAGCCAACGGAAAAGCCATAATACTCGCCAATGTGTATATTGCCGTGTATCTCTTGGCACTCGCGTGTGATAACAAGAGCGCAAAAGCTGCGAAATATAAAAAATATGAACTATATAAATAAATAAATACACAGCAGTGGAAATGAGAATGGAATATACTTTTCATGAAATAAAATAACAGCATTTATTAGATATTAGATATAGAATAATTAAATAATAATAAGCTGAAGACCTTTATTACGTGTAAAAATGTATAAATTAAATATTATTTGTTGTTTCTCAGTGGCTATTTTGGGGGTTTTAAAGCCTAAAATGCTGAAATAATTTGAGTTGTAAAACTGATAACTGTTTTAAGAATTTCAAATTATTAGAATAGAGGATTAATTATATACCTAGTCTTGCTTAGGTCTACACCCGATATTAGTTAAAAGCAACTACTAAGTTAAAAGGTTATAAAATGATCTGATGCGATCTTAATAATATATATTTTTTTAACAAATTCTTTAGATTATAATATCTTAGCCTCTGTCGTATAATTAGGTGCTAGAAGAGAGAGCTCTCGGACATACCAAATACCCGGTGCAGGCCCAAGCTGCAAATCACTTTGTCGCACTCATCATCGCTCGGCCCGATCTGGCCAAGACGGCGAATATAAGGGAAAATAATGCCGACGACGTTTATGAGGGAAAAGCGTGAAGGCGGAACAGCCGAATGGCTTTCGTCGGGTCGTCGTGTCGGGGCTGCCGCAGATCTGATCTGCGAAAATTCGCTAATAGTTTTAAAAATTTGCCTGGCCAGTTCGGGAACAACACTCAAACTTTGCGTAAGCACTCGCTCCTCCTAGCCTCCGGTCCCTGCGTCCAGGAAGTGGTGTCCATAGCGAGATTGAATCGTTTTCTTTTGGAGAATGAGGAGCATTCATTATTATTTATGCGGACATTAATTGCGTAGAGCCTTTGGGTGATTTGTGTGATTTTTGTGTGTGCGCAAAGAAAAGTGAAAATAATAAAGAATTATTAGACGGGCCGAGAAGACCGAATTGCGCGAGCTAAAAATAAAAAATATCGGGACCGCTATTTATGTAATAAACTTTTTTGTTTTCCCGCAACAATATTCAAATGTATACACACACACCATATAGCCAAGAATTAATGTTTGCGTGCCCAGTGATGTGAACTGAAGCGTGTAACCACATAACGCATCTATGTATCTTTCAGATAATGCTTTAAAACGTACAGAATCGAAACAGCCAGCATGAGCCAAAGTCAAAGTTAACCAAAAGCTGGAACTATCACATACAGCTTTGCAGACATTTGCCATCAACGAACCAATCAGATCAGGAAAACCGAAGCCTTAGGACTTTAAGCTTTAACAGCCACCCCACAGCCACAGGACCGATCCCGATCCCGATCGCAAAACCAATCGAAATGCCCGCGACAGCCACGTCGAAGCAGCGCCCGTCGCACGCCACTGCCGGCGATGAGGGCCAAATGACCCCCAAAAAGACGGCCCTGATCATCGTGACCGTCATCGGATGCATCGCCATACTCTGGCCAAAGGTGTTCCACCCCATGATGTTCGGCGGTGTTCCGCCAGCGCCAACTAAGCAGAATTTTAAGGATCAGCGCGGACCGGGAGGTGAGCTTTCTGATTTCCGTAAAAAATATGGTTTATATGCCTTGAGTTTTTATAATTTGGTTTAGAAGTCTGCCATGAATTGATCAGCATCATCAGGCGAGTTTATTTAGACATGTCCGAGTGTCTGTTTATATGCAAACTTGTCTCTTAATTTTCTATTTGTGATAGATATTTTAAATTAATTATTTGGTTTTTTAAGTCGAATACGCAATACTTAAAAAATCATTTTATATTTAATCTATTGGCAATATTAATTAAATTACATAATTATGCTGATCCAGATCTGATTCCTTCTTCGCAAACTTTTATTAGGAAACTGTAATGGCATAACTTTTTACTTTCACTTTATTATTACTCTTGCTTATTCTTACTTTATTATTCTTATATTTAAAACAATAATTTTTATTTATTAATCATTATTTTTATACTCTTGTTTGTTTATTCCCACATCACATCTGTGGGTGTGCTTTTGTGTTGGCTGTTGGTGTTGTGTAGGCTGTTGTGATGTCGTTCTTGACAGGGAGCAGTTCGTGAATATCTCGAAGAAGGACAGTATTGAGCCCTTTGGCCCGCATTTGTATCGAAAACAGATCAACGTCTATACGGGTGAAATTAGTAGGTGCCTCTTGGAATCTGGTTAAATCCACTAAACCACAGTGTTTGCTTTAGTAAAACCACATAAAGTGGTAGCAAAGGCGAATCCCCCAAAAGCAGGTGCTTGCAGCCTGCATCTATAAATTTAAAAGCATTTCAAATAACAATTAAAATATAGGTTTTTGTATATGTAATAAATTAAAAGTTTTTGTCTATTAATTATACATTTTCGCATAATATGTGTATTTAAAAACGCTTTTATTAATACGTTTAATCAGACGTTTTTATGGTAAACAAATTGTTTGTAAACAAAATAATTTATATTGAAAGTGTTCAATAATATCACTATTGTCCTTATATAAATATAAATACTTAGTTAATTTGTTTATATAAAGTTACTAAGATATATTTTATATTAACTTTTAATCTATTTTTCTTTCCTTTAACCTTTGTTTACTGTACTTGCTTTTTGCTAACAGAATTTTCTGTTTCATTTAACAAAGTTCCAGGGAAATTCACGGGCAATTAATCAAATTAAAATCTTTCTCAGGCCTGCGCCAGGAACGTCCAGCCCACCTGCATCCGGAGTCCATCTATCAGGCCATGCGTGAACGTGGACGAGCAATACCTGCCACACCTACGGTTCCGATCCTGGAGCGGAAGAGCTCGCCAAGCAATCCGCCTCCGCGCATCGTCGACGGACGGGTGAGTTGCGATTTGCATTATTCTTTGGAGCCCGCAATACGTATGGGAAACCGCATTTCGGACCACGACAGTCGCAGCAGCTATTATGCTGCTGGTGGGGATGAGACATCCGTGCTCGCGTTGGAACTCATTTATAAATAGCCCAACGTTTATTTTATTTGGATTTGGGTTTTGTTTTTATGACACTGCACGCAAATTGAAGGCAGAACACAGAAGACAGGGCAAAAGAAAACACAGAAAGAAACTGTAAAGGATGAGTGGGAGCACGGCAGAATGTACATATTGAACTTGTGCCAAATTTGATGCGCCAGTTCCATTTCGGTTTGCTCTCGTCGCTAGAATCAAAGAGAACAAATCAGCTGTATGTCAAAAAAAAAAAAACATGGGTCGAATGCGTGATTTTTATGATCACAGAGCAACTATGGATTCCCCAAAGTATGTAATCTTTTGAATAATCGATTTGTTAGAGATCTTAATACATATTTGCTAGGGATATCCTAAAGAATCTTTGATTTGGGACTTTTGTTATGATTTAAGAATTATTATTAAAAATACCACGGGGCGTATACTTGATTTTTATTATAAAAGAGCAACTATGGAATATACGAGTATATTTGGTGGGGATATCAAAAAACATCTTTGATTTGGGAGTATTTTTTTAAAGATGTAAGATGTTTTAATAAAAAAAACACGCAGTGTAATTTTCATGACCACAGCGTAGCTATGGATTCCCCAAAATACTATGTAATCTGTTGAATATTCCATTTATTAGGGGCCTTAATATACTATTATATTTGGTGAGGATATCCCAAAGAATCTTTGATTTGGGAGTTTTTTTTAATGATTTAATTTCTATTATTAAAAAAACATGGGACGTATACTTAATTTTTTTAAATTTGGAGTATAAAATATGGTTTCTCCGGTAAAGTACGAGGCTTGCTGATCTTAATATCTATTTATTTTTATTGAAAACTATTTAAGAAGATAATCTTAATTGTCACATTTTCTGTTTATTTCATCTTTCTCAGCCTGGACCTATTCCTGGCATGAGACCGCCCATGGGAGCCGGAGCATTGCATCAGCCACAACAGCGAGGCAGTAGCATGGGCTTCCTGATGCCACTATACACCATAGGAATTGTGGTATTCTTTGGCTACACGATAATGAAGGTGAGTTCTCAAGACCCTGACCAGAAAACTAAAACCCAATCTCCTTTTCCTCCAAAGATTATGTTCAAGAAGCAAATACCAAATGCTCCTTATGGACCGGCTCCCTCGGATCCCGCTTTCCGGCAGGAGGTCTTCGGCCAACAGAACCACAGCCAGGTGGAGGACTTGGGCAGCAGCAAATTGGGTGAGTGCCGTCCTCAAAAAGGTTTACTCTTGTAGCTCAACACACAAAAAAGAAACCAAAAACTCATAGCCACCGCTCAAATCAGAAGTCAAATCTAACCGAAAAAAAAATCCATTTTGTACTCTTTTGCTTCCGCCTGCGCACACCCGCACACCACACGCACACCCACCTGGCGATCATCAGGCTGGCGCGAGCATCAGACAAGTAAGCCAGTTAGATGGTTCCGATGACCGTAGAGTTCCGCATCCGTTCACATCTTTAGTTTCTAGATTTCGGCGGAGGCCGTCTCTTGATTTTTGAAATATGTCCTCCTCATTTTGGTTTAGTACCTTAGCCACAATATATATATTTTTCTATTTAGTTACGCAAGTAGATGTACTTACTCTAGATGTTGTGCCATATATTATATACATATATGTAAACGTAATTACTAACCCCGAATCATGCCCCATTGAATATTGTGCTGTTCGTGCCACTTTTTCCCGTGTTTGTAAATACCCTTAGTCTCTCTAGTTAGTCTCGGCCCAGAATATCAAACTCAAAGCCAAATCGTACGACAATTTTATAGGAGGAGGAGCCAGAGCAGCCGCAGCCGCCGCCGCCGCTGTGAAGTCGCCGGCAGCCAAGGACACCGGCAAGGAGCTCTACAATGCCAGCCTGTCGGCCACCGAGGTGGCCAGCAGTTTGTCCAGCTCGCTGAAGCAGCACCAGCAGCAGAAGGAGGCCGAGCAGCTGATGGAGATCGAGAAGCTGCGCCAGAAGCTCGAGAGCACGGAGCGGGCTATGGCCAAGCTGGTGGCCGAAATGAACACCGACCAGTACGAGGCGAAGGTTAGCATCGCCACAGGACACAGATAAAGATACAAATACCGATACCGATACAGATACAGATACATCTCAACTATTCAGATACATTCATGCCGAACATCACCGTAGTGACGTTTAGTTGGCCAACAATCGACCATTCGCTATCATTTATTAATCTTTATCCTGTTCTTTATGTTTTCATTTTCAAGATGATTGCCATGAAGTTTCTCAAGCGGCAGCCAAACTTCTAAAATAACCGCCATTCAGTTCACTTTATAAATGTAGAAACCAATCAGTAAACAGACCAAAATCAGACCAACAGCTCAGACCACAACTAAGTACAAGCCAACAACTAGATTACTTTCATGTTTTGGTTCCTTAGTGGATAGCTGAAACCCCCCGGAATGGTTTTTCCCCCAGCCCGATCCTCGATATCCCACTTTCATGGCCCTCTTTTCACTAACCAGTGCATGGAACGGACTCTCTCTCTCTCTCACGTCCCCTGTCTCTGTCCTGTCTCTGTCTCTGTTCTAACCTTGCTTGTCTGCTGTCGGCATGCGATGTAGTACGATATCTTCCATCTGCTTACTAACAAAACAACATAAAAACCCACTCTCTGAATGTGTTTGCATCCCACCGAGTGCTCTCGACTAAACTATTTTGATGGGGACATATTTTATACGGTTCAAGCAAGCCTTTCTCGAACTCTATTCGAACTTCGAACACTTTCTCTAGACCGAAAAAAAAACACCACATTTGCCAATTAAGTAATCGCAAACCTCATTCCATTTTGTGTAAGCTAAAGAAAACCACAACTTATATCAATTCTCACTCTCTGTCGTTCTACGTTTTCCATGTTTCTCACATTCATGTGTGTAAAACTCAATTTGTAAATTGATATCGGGGCCTTCCTTAGTTGTAACGGCCATACAAGGTTTGATAGACGCTGCCGATGAGCAATTGAACGGCCAAGACAAGCAGAGGGCGACGAGCGACACTGAATCCGATTCGAACAAGGTTAGAAGCCGCCAAAAAGGGTCCGGCACGGCAATCCTTGAACACAACTCCTGCGGATGACCACGTGAATCCGACAATTTAATCTGTTTTTGTTTTTGTTATAACCAAGATCCTTCGACTAATGAGCTTTGTTGCGTTTCACCTAACCACAACGAATTGAAGTAATTAATAATGCGTTTATTATTTTACGTTTTATTTTTTGAGGCTGTAGAAGAACTGCTTAGACCTGAACATCTCTTGCTAGTGAAAAGAGTTTCTAACATCTTTTCTGTGTACCTGCAGCAAAACGACAACGAAAAACTAGAGGCGCAGAACCTATCCAATGGACATGCAAACACTACCGACCAGGATGCAGAGCAGGAGACAGCGGCGAAGGGAGCCAGGACGCAGCGAAAGCGTCGGGACCAGAGCGCTGAGCGTGAACTAACGGTAGGCATATGGCAAAATACATATATTTATAGATTATTGCACTCGTAGATCTGTTGATGTATATAATCGCCTATGTATTGGTTCAGGTACTGGGCATGGAGTTAACAGCCAGTTGCGAGGGCGGCCACAAGTGGACTGGACGCCCTCCAACGCCTGTTTTCCGAGCACCAAACGAACATGTAAGTGCCACAGCCGCACACCCAAAGCCCAACTAGCAAAGCTGTAACCTGCATATATGTGTCTTAGTGTTTAAGTTAAAGCGATATGATATGACTGATCGCTAAATCATTCCATAAACATCTTTAAAACTTGCTTTACATAGATGTGAAATGGATTTATTTATAAAACTAAACACTTCCCGAGCTTTTAGTTATTTAAATAGATTTAGAAAGGGTTTGGTTTTCCTTCAGAATAATTAACACTTAAAAGAAATTAAGTAATATTGTAAGGATATCGTATACGTAATAATGTTTTAAAGATATCACTCATACGCAGAGTATTCCGTTTTAGTTTTCTTAGAAAATTATCTATTCTATATCTTTTTTAATAAATATTGAAGAAAAAAAAAGAAACCAGAATGACGATATTCCCAAAATATGATATAACCTTCCTCAAAAGGCATAAACATTTGTATAAAATTTACAATGACATAACTTATTTTTAAGACTACTAAAACTAACCCTATTTTGCACACCATTTCGTAACATAAACTTATGAATCCCCGATCCCCTTTTCAGTCCAAATTGGAAGACGCAAATCTGCCAGAGCCGCAGTCCATTTACTTGGAAGGCGCCCTGGCCCATGAGTCTCAGATTTTGGTAGCCGACTCCCAGATCAAGCGCGAAGAGGTCTACGACGCCGAGCTTAATGGATCGGAAGAGGAACCAGCCGTAAGGATAAGCTAAAACACATACCTTATATATTACTCATCAACTTTCTCCTTTACAGGTCATTCTTAGCAGCAGAATGACATTGTCATTGATTAATTTGGATGCAAATCAACAGAATGGCAAGCCGGCGGTAGAGAGTCCCCTGGCCGATGACATCGAGATAATTGGACACGACGAGCAGTAGACAAAAGCAGTATGCATACCGCGTATATATGTGTACAGATCGAACTTCTTAGATTTTGGCAATAACAATGACTTGACTTCTGATGAAACTGTTGCAAGAGCCGAGTGAAATATTTAGAAATTTCGTTGAACGACGAACATAACGACTGATTAATACGAAACAGATTTGCCAATAATTTGATATCTAATTTGTATATACATATTGTATGTTTTGATATATTTGTTTTGTTTTTGAAAACGCTAAAGTTTTTGTCTCCCTTCGAACACAAACACTCTGTCTTTCTGCTCTCTTTAAGAACTCTAATCCTCCCATTTTGGTCAAACGTAATTGCCACTTGCATGACAAAAAGAAAAGGTGGCTTAATTAGGAACCTGCGCAATTATTTGTGAATACTTTTAGTTGCAACTGAGTGAATAAAACTAGTCTACCATTTAAGTTAAGCGCATGTGAACCCACATTGCCCATTCTTGTGCACCTTTCTCTTCGCATTGAATCCTCTAGTTACTGGGCAAGGAAAATTACCTAAGCAGAACCGATCGATCGCACCTTATAATTACTGAAGAACTAAAGTTAGTGCCACTGCGTTTGTGAACCTAGTATAATGAATAAATTGAAAACCGGACTTGAAATTGAACATTTTTGCTGTCTTTTATATTGGTAAATGGTTTCCTGCTAAGAGTTGGTTTTTTTATACTTTTTATTTATGGTAATTATATAATTATATGATTTTTAAGTTTTTTTTTCTATTTTGTCTAGAATTTTATATGGGGAATGGAACTTTAAAATTTAATTTATCTAATTTATCGATATACGATAGTCACCATATCAGTTGGACGGTTTTGTCTGAATATCAAATCCTGGTGTGTATACACTGACACAATATTTAAGCATATTGCAAAATTGGAGGTTTTGTATATTTTATTATAAACTTGTTTACTTTAGTCTTTTACACATATTTTATTTATTTTTTGATCCTTCTTTTAAACTGGTTTTATAAAATAAAAAAATCAAAAGTGTACATATTTAAATAAATTGATATATTTTCAAAGTTGGAAAACGGTAACACTACACAACAGCTGTTTTTTGTCGATCTTGGAAATAATTACGTAAATTTCGGCAGGTTAGCAAATTAACGTTAAATGTACAACTATTCTTAAGCCCTTCCCACAAAACGGCCGCCTCTAGAGCCCCAACTATGTCCAGGAGCGACTGCACCTGCTCCGGGGGCTCCAGGAGCAATGGTTGCTTCGCTGTTGGATCGATTTGTTTGTGGTTTATAAGCTAATGTTTTTGCATTTTTACCAGCAGCCAACCATGTCGTTCTTACGCTCCAAGTACTACGACCATCCCGATGGCGAGGATGCCTTTGGCAAAATCGTGGCCACCAACAAATACGCCGTTTCAGCCGGCCTGGCCTGGTCCATGTTCGACGTGCTGACGCTCTCGAAGCCGCAGGGCTATGTGCCCACGCTGGGTCGCTTCGCCTACAACACGGGTCCACTGATGGGCATGGCCACGGCTTTCACGCTCACCACCCTGGCAGCCACAAACGCCCGCGGCAAGGACGATAAGTAAGTGTGGAAATGCCCCAAAAAAGCTCTTCAGAAGCTAACCAATTTCCTTGTTGCAGAATCAACTACTTCCTGGGCGGCTTTGCTGCTGGCGGCGTCTTTGGTGCCTGGAAACACAACCACGTTGCTGGTCTCTGTGCCGGTCTCTTCTTGGGTTAGTATTCACCGCTCTGATTGTGCTTAGCTTTTGAAATTAACCGAAATCCCTGTGAAACCAGGCATTGCTGGCGTCATCAAGAAGATGTCCGTGGAACAGGGCTGGGAGTTCTTCCCCGACACCCCTCTGAAGCAGTACGGTGGCCTGAACATTGCCGAGAATGACTGGACCATCATGGCCGACCGTCCCAGGAACTGGACCACGGAGAAGTCCGAGGATCAGAAGGCGTAAAGTCTAGTTTCCTACGTTTAGTTTAATGGTGATTCGATTAGAGAAGGATTTGGCAGTGTCAGTTCGCCTTGCAACCGAATAAAGCAAAGTGAGAAGTGATAATGTACGCCGAAATGGAGTCCAAATCCACAGCTGTCCATTTTTCCCCCAGTCTAATGGTGCCACAAGCAGTTGGCCCGGCTTCGTTAGCCGCTAAGATATGCAAACGAGCCGAGGAGCTGTGTCACAGAAACTTATCAACAGTTGGCGTGAATGAATGACGGCCCGCAATCGGGAACCCGGAGAGGCCAACGAAAAAAGCAACAACAACAACAACAACTGACTGAAGCATGGGGGAAACGAGTCACGCTTGGAGCCAGCGTCTTATGTGCTGGCTACAGTTTATTTCTTTATTTCCATCGGCCCATTTAAAAGCCATGAATGTGCATTAACTCATGTTTGGCTCTTTTCACTTTACCTGGCGAGAGGTGGGGAAGTGAGTCATGCCCCAAGCATACATAAGCACAGGCACAAAGTACCATCTTATGCATACTAATGCTGCTTCTTAGGTACTTTATGCTGAAGATTGGGAACCAAGAATCTATCGATATGCTGCTGGAGCTGGGCTTATGCCCAGAGAAAATCCCTTTCAGCCGCCCAACAACCACAACCCGAGACATTGCCAATTTCTACCTTAACCTTCTCAACCTCAGAATCTTCGCTTGGTTTCTTTGTTGCGGTTTGGCGGCTCATTTTTGCTGCTTCTCTTTGGGGTTTCAGCTTGCCAGATTTATTGTTATGGCGAAAGAAAGTTTTGCGAGCGAGTGGAGTGACCCTTAAGCGGGAAACCGTTAAATCTTGGCTTTATATTGACGATGCCCCTCGCTTTATGTAAGCCATTCTCAGGCGTGGTTTCCTGATGTAATACTCCTACTCCTATTGGCGATCCGATTTCGATAGAGCGCGAGTTGGGAAAGTTGTGGCACCCATTAGGCATTATTTTCGCCACTTACCTTGATCTTTCGAAGCCATGTACATGAGGCTCGCATCATCTGCTCTGGGCTCCAGCGATCTGAAAACCAGTCGAGCAGCTTGCTCGCAATCGCGAGTAAATTGAAGTGCGCCAGGCCGAATCTGTATCCGAATCGTACTATGACTCTGACTAATCTGTGGCAGCTGCCTCGACTCCACTCCACTCCACTCGGCTGCAGGCTGGCGAATCTGGTGGATGCGGCTGCTGTCACGGCTCTCAGCATGCTGGAGCATAAACGGGGGGATTTTCGCGATCGCCGCGTGATTTATAGGATATGAATGCTGCGGGGATGACATCATCATTGCGGGCAATTCGCCTTGGAGGCATACGATAAAGATCGGTGAGTGTGTGTTGCCTCTTCCCTGGGGACTCTAGGCGAGTTAATTAAAAATAAAATAATTGTTTTTACTTTCATTTCCTGGACTCCTAAAAAGCAAAGAGTTTTCCCCGAGGCCCAACGAATTGGTGGAACAATATCCTTTATTCAATTCCAATTATCTTTGCCAGAAGCACCATCCCCTTTGGTGAGCTCGCGTGCCAGCAGGATCTTAGAATTAAGAATATGCTAATTTCTGGCTGGGATTACTACGAGTGTTACTCCAACCCCTAGCGATTGGACATAGGAAAAGAGGCGAAAAGTACCCGGAAAGCTCTTAAATTAATGAAACACTTGAAGCACCAAATGAGACTTTTATTTGTTATGTCAAAATATTGAATACAGAAGTTGTCCATGGCCAGAAGAACTTTCTTATTTACAGCAGCGGGCAAGATAACAGCGATAAAGGTGTAAAGATACTTTTTAAAATAATTAATTTATATTTTCAGTTTAAGAAAATTATAGCCTTTACGCTATCATCTTTTCAAATTGTTCCTTAGTGTATTTTCCCCCAACAATAAGGCTTCAATCTTTGCTCCTTTATATATACATATATATATGGATTTTTCCTTAAAATTGTGACTACAATTGTAGAATATATACAAAATATAAATGCGAAGTGGTCACGCAGCTCTGGGGAAGTTGCAGCCGTGGCAAGACGCTTGTAATTAATCTTGTTGCCGAGTTGGAGATGCGTTTTTATGGAACTGTGCGCCGCCTTCCAACGCACAACGCAGTCGTGTGTAATCCTTTTAATAAAGCCCGCGGGCAGCTCAGTTCAGGCGACACCACTGTCAAATTAATCACCACGACAGCGCCGCGGTTAAGTACTTGCCTCTTGCCTCTGCCAATGCATCTCAGCATCAGCATCACCATCAGCATCTGCAACTGCAACTGCAACTGCGGGCAGGCATCGAAGGTTATTCCGCTCCTAAGCCTCTCACAATTCTGCAATTAAAGATCGGCGCGACACAAAAGACGCAGGCATACATAAATGCCATTTAGGTGCTTTGTGGATATATTTGTATCTTTGTATCTATAGATACAAAAGTGTTTATGAATATAAAGAGTTGCTGCTGCCATTCAATTGGTGTCAAACTCCAATGACTTGGAGTACACTGTGAAATGATAATGAAATGTTCATTATTTAGGATATGAAATGATAGTTTTAAAGATTATATATTTATTGCAAATTTGGGGTATATTTAACTTATAAAAAACCTTTATGGTTTTATTTAAATATATTTAATAGGACAGCAAATTCAATGATGCATTTAAAATTGAAATCAATATGCATATAAAAATATAATAAATAATTTAATTACTTTTTCTTTTGTGGAATTATGCCAGCTGAAGCCTCAGACGACTTGCTCAAGATATGAAATCAGGGACACAATTCATCATTGGACACAAAGCAAAGATCTCTGGCTCCGGTGCTGTAGCTCTTTGCGTCTGTATTTGGTTGCAATGACACTCGGGAACCCGCACTGCTGCTGCTCCTCCTCCTCCTCCTCCTACTCTTGTCTCCGGCAAACAGACAACCGCCTCATAAGGCTGCTGCTGCGCTCAAGGCGGAGATGCAAATGCAGCAGCCAGCAATGGGTATATATGTATATGCATATGGGTATGGGTATCGGATTCACTTAACCCGATCCGCATCGGGGTCATAAGTGCAGAGTAAATAAAACATTTTACGGCCGCGGCGAACGTGCCGCCAAGAAGACCGAGAGCGCTGAAGATGGAAGCTGCGCAGCTGAGAGAGCTCGAAATGAAAAAGAAAACAAATGAAGTGATTGAATACGCTGCGCAGACGCAGCCGGGTGGGAGTAAGGGAGTAGCCATAGCCCCCAAATGACAACAGCACGCGCTGGAGACTGCTTCCCCACTCGCGAAAGATTGATTGGATTTTTGTTTCCTTTCCGAGTTCATCAATTCCGACAATCTAAATGGAAATACTCAAGAAAAATACTTTTTTTTTTTGGTGCTGGTTGTACGTCAATTTAACACTCGGTGAAGCGCATATTCGTGTAATCGGAGATTGGAGGGGAAGAGCAAACAATCAATCAATAGGAGATATGTATATGTATACCCTGGGAATCGGCTCTTCTTCCTCCATACTGCTTATGATCGCTGCTGAGATCTGTTGCCATGTTTGAGGCGATTATTTATTCAGAGCTATGCTTATCATATTTAATAAAATTCTGTGTGCTTTTTGTATTATGATTGACAGTAGCTAAGGGTTTGCTAGAGGAACTCGAACAAATGTATTTAATTTATGCAATGCTAAATTCCTAACTTTCCAATGAACTGAAACCTTTTAAAATCTTTATAATAACTCTTTTTGTTAACGTAAAAATAACAAAGGTAGTCTGTAAATATTTAAAAGGAAGCTTTAAAAAAGAGTTTAACTTTGTATAAACTAGAAAATCAACCCAACAACTTATATCTCTCTTCTTTTTCTGAGAAATTCATTACAGATCCCTATATCGGATTTGCTTGTTTGTTGTTTTCGGATGTAAGACTGATTGTGGAATAAAATATTTACTTTGTGGCGAATTGTATTTGATTTGGTAATAAAACTATGCATACAAAGAGGCATAAACCATGCAAAATGTGCTGCAGGGGAGTGAATAAATCAAATAGGAATTCGTCACATGCGACAGCTCTCAAAGGGTCGCTCCCTGACAACACCCCTCCTTCCCGGACGCTCCTCACCAGCTTGCAGCTCCGCCTGGCTGAGATACGCAACATTTGCTGTAAATGAAGTGAGACACATGGGCCTTGGGCAATGCAATTCCAGGCCATTCGTTTTCCAGCTGGAATCGCAATTATTTTCAAATCCAGGCTGGCTGAAGGGTTCCTTGGCTCCTTGCTTCAACTAGAGCGAAGCTCCGCTTCTCCTTTGGGTTCGTTGCAGTTCTTTAGTTTGGGAATCAGTTCCCGTACAGTTCGGTTTCACTAGCAGAAACTATATTTTATTCTTAAGAAAGGGATGTTGTGCTACTTATCGAAGTTTGACTGTAATATGCTGCTTCAAACCCGGGTGCCATGCCCTTCTTGCTTCATTCTTTCACATGCATCATACGAGGAGAATTGCGAGTGCTCGACGGCGTCGCTGGCTGTTCAAGTGGCATTCTTCAACTGCCTTTCCTCCGCACGCCGACTCTCCGGCGTCCCCAATCCCGGATCCCTCTTTCTGAAGTGGCTTCCGTTCGGCATAATAAATCTCTGTGGAGGGGCGTTGGGCGAATGCAGCAGCTCTGCGGTCGTGACGCATTTGAACTTTGCTTTCCATATTTCCAATCAATACAAGCCTGAGGATCGGCGCAATGCTTCCTCAATTGATAACGCATAAAATTTAAGCACCCAGAATTCGATTTGAGTCTGAAACGCCAGACTGGGGAGTAAGTATTTAAAAGCCTGAATACGAGGCTTAAGTGAACTTAATGGCAGCTTCCAAGTTCGATCCATTAACATGCGTTTACGTCTGTGGGTTCTTGTGGTACTTAAGTACAGCTGAGGGCAAGGTTATAGTTACATTTTGGTTTGTACAAGTTTTTTGTTAATAAAAAAATATTTTAAATTTGAAGGATATTTAAAATTTGTTTCTATAGTAATTATATATTTTTATGGAAAGTATTTTAAAAATTAATTTGAAGTCAGATCATTTTCCTTATTATTCAGATATCTATTTAGCTCTGTTTTTTTTTAAGATTTAAGTAGGAATATAGAGAGATGGACTTGCTTTACTATTACTTACTACTAATATGAAATAACTACATTTTAACGACATTTTAATAGTCATATAACTAATTACCCAAAAATAACAACGTAATTCTTTGATCTAAATTATAATGCTAACAAAATACTCATCATATTCCCGATGGCATTATATTTTTACCGCTTCTGTAAAGACAATTTATTTTTCAGAAAAGTGCATTGGCCGCTTCGGCGCAAGAGCGTTGAAAACAATTTCGGTAGCTTTAAGTTCCCCCCGATTTTCCTGGACTGCCCATTTATGCAGGCCTCTGGGAAATCTGTGCGGCGCATTATTAACGATTCCATTAATTTCTCCCCGAATCTCTTTCGGCTGCTCTAATTATGAAAATGTTTTTTGATGTGGCCTGCCTCTGTTGAGCAGTGAATGTGGCCCCTACTCACTCAATTGATTCAATTATGCAGAACAAATCACAGTTTTTCGATTCGGTTGCTGATCCAAAGCAGAGATATAGAACTTTCCATTGAGCAATCAAATGCCAATGAATTGATTAATTGAAACTCATATTTTAGGTGTGAGTTTTTTATATACATTAATATAAATACACGGAAAATTCAATGGAAATGATAAAATATTCCTTAAATACTTATGCTTTTTGTTGAACCAAATTTGATTGGTTTTCCTTTAAATTTTAAAGTATAGATCTATTGATTCCTGATTATTAATAATTTATTATTTTCCTTAAACCATTTGTTAATTCGGTTTCCTCAATTTTTTGTATTTTTCTACAATATTTCCAACCAAAATCGTCTACTATATTCATCCGTATCTGATTAAAGTCAAACCGTGATTAATTCTGTCTTCTGGTAGTAAAAAGAAAATTACTTTCCCGTTGAACTAATGCAGACTTCTTTGCCAAATTGTCAGTTCCCCTCTTTCCATAAGATAAAATCGAGCTAAAGAAAGACTTTTCCGGAATTCCACGCAACGAGGCAATTTTCCAACTGTAACAATTGTGTCTAGTATCTGGGCGGTGGCATCTACGAGCTACAAGCCGGAGCTCCCCACTCGACGTTCGATTGATTTGTCTTCCGCTTTCTTCTGTCGCTTTTCGATTGTTCTCCCCACCAACCGTATCGAACCACACCCACAATTGGGGTACGAGAATTGGCATCATGTCTTTCTGGCTGCTTGTGTCACATTTACACAGTTATCTATTGAATGTGTCTTTTTTTGGCTTCGCATTGTGTGTGCCTTTCTCTCCCCCACTGAATTTAATTGCGACTTTTGTACTTGTCATCGTTTGCGACTCGTTGATATCTTTTGTGCTGCCACCGCAGAGCAAACTATGCGTAGATACGAAAGTTTTCGTTTTACGGTCTGGTTTTTGGGGATACTTTTGTATATTTGGGATACTCAACAGTGGCAAAGCCTTAGAATTAGAATATTTACATTTATGCGAGTTAAGAACTAGGATTTTGAAAGGGAAATACAAATTAATTTGTATTTTAAATATTGAAAACAAATTTACTCAATTTGTTGTGCTAGTTTTAAGTGAATAAAAACGATTTTGATTTGCCAAATTCAAATTGATTTGAATTATATTGAAAGGAATGAAATTATTAATTGATAAGAGTAGTTTTATTAATTAATCAATTTACTTGTTGTTGCATAATTTCACTGAGAATAAAAGTAAGTAAAAGTACATTTTTAAGTCGCTTATTTTCACTGATAACAAATGTAAGCCTTTAAAATATTCTAAATATATCATTTTTAAGTTCCATAGAAAATATTGGTGATTACAACGGTCTAAAATATTAAAAATATTCTTAAATAATTTAGTTTTTTTTTCCTATCTTAATCACCAAAATCTTAAGATTTCAAAACTTCTTATATATACATATATCAAACCTAAAACCATGATCGCCTTATTGCTGTGTACAAACATTTTCGTCTTCTATTTATTTTCTATTTTAAACCCAATTTCTATTGCTGTGAGCTGAGCCATTAAAATTAATAAAGAGAATTTTCTTAGTTCTGTAGTTCGAGCTCAGTCCCCACCTTGTCGATTATCACTTCTCCGCATGCCTCTCGGTTTTACGGCTAACCGATGGGATTTGTCGCTGACAACACACGGCTAGACTCTGGGAAGTTGGAGAAGAAGTAATAATTGCCTAGATCACGCACAACTCCCATAAACTGACGGTTCCGCAGGAAGGAGGAGGAGACTGCAGTACGGGGGAGTAAACACGTAAACAGAAGCAACTTCAGGGGAGAAGTATGCGGCAGAGAAGACTTCTATTTGGGTCAGCTTCTGTACTGAGAATGGTTCTCCCTGAGAATGGTTCTCCATAAATCACGAGCGTGCGTCACAGCGGTAAATGACATTAAATTTCGAAACAAATCAAAACCTTTTCCACTAATGTAAAGTTTACAAAATATATTGCAGTTTCCATTTCCATGTTTATTTGGTGTCGGAGAATGGAATTTATGAGCCACCACCACCCTTGGGAGGGGACGTTATCGGAATTGAATTACTCTTAGCAATTTGTAACGGTCGACGCCCTCGTTGATACAATTTTCCAGCAATGTCAGATTTCCCCTGCAGGGGTGGCTTCGAGAACTACGTAAGTAGTTGAGGAAAATATTTATCTAACCCTTCGCATTTCTCTCTCTCTAATTACACGCTAAAAATAAACAAACCGAAAATGTTAACAGACTTTTTTGAAAAACAGAAAAAAAAGACTTTGCTCCAGTTTCTCCCTTTATAATGTAAATGGTAAATGTGTAACCATAAAAAAGTAAGAGTCCCCTTTTTGAGGAAATCAAATAAATAGAATTACGTTTGCGTCATAAGGACGCACTTACGGGTTAAGTCTGCGTTTGACTGGGCGCACGCGTCCTGCCAGGATCCTGCAAGGAACCCCCGGCAGGCAGCTGCCAAAAAAATAATTCCTCAAAGGGCTGCTGCTGTTGACTTCGTTACCCATCATCCATGGTCTCGTTAAGTCCTTGTTGATCCGTTTGTAAGCCCAACGGAGTGAGTCCAAAACAAACAAAGGCGAGTCAACCCTCTGCGACTTCTTTGATATTTATTAACTGGGGACAAGAGGACCTGGAAGGGGGAACTGTGCCAAAAAAACTTTTATAAGTCGTGTCTTGAGTTATGATTTTTGTTTATTCCGAAACCCCTCTGGGAAATGTTTATTTTGCCATGAGTTCTTATCATATTAAAAATTCCGTTATTAAAAAAGAGCCCTCAAAGAAAAATAAAGTTTGTATAAGCGAAAGTCAGCAAAACGCTGGCCAAGTATAAACATTAACCCGGATTAATTACGATAATAAACTATCATTTTCACCCAAAACACGAACTCGAACCCGAACCCGAACCTGAAACACACGCAGCTCCACAGAGACCGACACAAAAGAATCAGCGACCGGAACTGAACCCGGCATATCTCTTGGAGCTCTGAAAAAAAAGAAAGTACGTGTGGTATGTACATATATGTATAAAGGTGATATAATCATACAAACAATTGCGATCAGAATTAAAACAATCTCATTTTTTTTACTTAATGTTCAGACATTAACATGACATAATTCAGATTGATTATCTTACTTTGATTTCCAAAAAGGTTTTGTTGTTTAGAAATTAAATGCAATCATTGAAAGTTAAATTTTATTTAAAAGATTATGACCTTGAAATCCAGAACGTGGTATATCAGATCAGGGAAAGCATTCATTTCATTATTTTATTTAATTAAGCTAGAAAATTAAAAGTAAGGAATTTTTGTAAAATATTTATTATAAAGAGATCTTGAAAAATATAAGTTCTATACATTCGTATTGCGTTATTCTTAAATTAAACCTTAGAGACCAATTGTTACTATTGTTGTATACTATTGTTATAGTTTTCTGATTTTCATAATGAAATAATAGTTGCCAGAGGCAATACTCCCCTGACAGGCTCCCATTTGATCTTAGCTCATACATTATTTCTCGATCTTTGAGTGCAATCTCTGTTGATTGCAATTTGTGGCTTACCATAAACCAAGTTTGGCATTTTCTCAGAGTGAATTATGTATGCAAAAAAAACTATATATAGTATATAGTATAAGATCTCTGCGTGCTAAAACTTAAGAAATATGCTGTCACATGTCACACTGTCTTCACGGCTTCTTCTCAGTCTTTTTCTGCTCGTTACAGTTGAGCGCGCTTGGTGAGCTCAGCATAAACATAAACAACAATGACACACATATATATATAAAGTTTATAAACATATATCCAACAACAAAAAACAGGCAAGATGGAGACTTTATTTGGCATTGTCGTGGGCGAAAACCAAACGAAAGACTTTTGCGTGACGGCGACAAACGCACAGGCACACACGCACATGGAGCTGGTTAGGCGTCCAAGAAGAGCGGAAGAGTTGAGCAAGACTTCGTATTTCAATTTATAGCTGTAGTTCCCCGTTTTCTCCCGTTAAATGTGCTCCATCATCACAGTTGTAATACTGTTAAACCGTGTTCACTCACAAATAAAATTGCATATTACTGAATTTCATAAAGGGAAACATGTCGTATACTTGATTTTGAAAGATTTATATTTCATTTGACAATATCTTTAGACCGAAGATTTAATACCTTCATAAATCAGAGATCGCGCGGTAAGCTATGGATCGTCTTGCTAGCATGCAGTCATCCTGGATTTAATCATAAAATTGTAAATTGAATGCAAACAAGTCAAAAAATTACCTAAACTAGGAGAAAGTATAAATAAAATTTTAATAGCTACTTTTTTGACTAATAAATTTATAATATTTTAACTTTTTATAAGAAATATAATTATAATTTTCACTTATTTTGTTGCTTCAGCATGCAAAAGATATCCTGCTTTGAAGTTGTTATAAAATTTTTAAATTAATTTCAAATAAAGTATATTTTAATTAAAAGCCATAAAATCACCTTTAAAAAAAACCCTGAATTATGCTTTCCAAGCTCTTAGTGTAGCTTCCCCATGGAGGTCACCTACGCACTGAAATTCCATATGAATCTCTCCCTGAGTGTTGCATTTTACACGCAATTCCGTTGCAGATTTTTTCCCATTTTGGCATTGCATATGCATTGTTTAAATACATATACATATATAAAATTATATATAAATATGTACATATACATATTTTTTTGCATTTGGGGTCGCGGTCGCGTGTCGCCTCGGAGTTGTGCCACTTAAGTGCATGTATTCTTTTTGTTTTGTTTTCGGTTTTATTGCATTATGACATTTATTTATGGTCGTTCTCTCCCACTCGGACTGTGGTATGGAGTGCACGTGCAGGCTAAATGAAATAAGGGGACTACCACTTGGTGGGTGTTAATGGCGTGTGAAGGAAGCCGGCCGGCCTCACCTATGGGTTTCATCTTTAATGTGGCTATCACTATCCCATCAGCTCCCATTCCCCAAGTCTTTGGGCTTCATGTTGTGCACTTCCGCTGTACCCCCCTGCTCCGGGTTCCCTGGTCTGAGCCACAGAGGTTTCCGGGCATATGTCACGTTTGTTTACTTGCCAGGGCGAGCAGGAGCTGGAGCGGGTTATGTGCTCCATCATTTGATTCTCCTTCGTGATCGAGAACCAAGACCCAAGCCTAAAAGTGCGGAAAAAATACACAGGAAAAAAGAATATATGAAAGGGAGCTTTAGAGGTGTGAGTAATATCTTTTAAATGTATTTAAGAAATTCACAAGATTAGAAGATATTGAACTAACTTTATTTTAAAATGTTGTTTACTTATTCTTTAGTTTTCGATGGCTTTTCCTGGTATTGAGTCTGGGAGTTAATGAATTAAAGATCTTCTTCTTTTAATTTTTTTTTTATAAAATTCATATTTTGATAAGAAAAATGATCATAACTTTAGAATTAATGTTTCGTCTTCTCTCAGTGTGCCATGCATGCATGTAGTTGGAGTTTTAAATGCACCAGGTGTGATTCATGGCCCGCGGGTGTGATAAATGGCATGTTACAAATCAAAAGGGCAATAACAACATGGCTTGTGGAATGCGTCAGACTTGGTTTCACCTTCTCACCCTTCTCCTATACCATATAATACTATATTTTTACCCATTTCCCCCCCTCACCAGACTCACAGCAAGTTTTATCGAGAACGCAAAAACTTGCGTAATGCAATTAAAATACTTGTAAGCAAAACTGCACAGAGCTCTCCGCCCTTGACACAGTCCATTCACAATACTCGGCGGGGTAGCGGGTGGATGTGGATGCGGGGGGAGAGTATGGGAGGGGGGTATGGGAGGGTCCAAGACCGTAATTGCCGCTCAGCTGCAAAACAATTTCAATTCATTCAAGCCGAGCTCGTAAACCTAATTAGTGATCACGATCAAGAGAGAAGAGACGAGAGATGCAAAGTGTGAATGGCGAAAGAAAATTATAGTCTCAATTATAATTCAGTGTCAATGCAAAAAAATAGAGATCAGATGGTGTCACGTGTAATTGGGCTGGCAAATAATTATATGTAGTATCTAAACATGATACTAAAACCAGAAATAAAATATCAATTTAGTAGATTTCTCTCTCGATTACTTCAGTTACAATTTCCTAGGTTTGTAGGCTTCAACCCATTTTAAGATCGGGTATATCCCACTTCTTCCTGCTCCCCACACATTCCTTAGCCTATCGGGCATTCCAATCTCAGCCTGGAGCTTTACGAGTCCATTAAGGCTTCGAGATCCAGATTGTGACAGGCAACATACAGGCGCCTTCGTAAGCAAGTTATTTTTATTAAAGCCCATATACACACATATGAAATTATAGTCAAGTTTAAAAAATATGCAAAAGAAAGAGTAAAGATAGACTGGAGAAAACAACAAGACAAAGCTGCAGCAAGCTTGGAAATATTTTTTTGCATAAACAAGGTGCAAGATAAAAAATCAACAGAGTCTCTTGGCAGTCAGTTGTTAGTCAGCAGTTGGCCTGTGGCTTGAACGCTGCTGCAACGGCCAACTTGGATAAACTTGAAAACTGGAAAACGAGCGGCGGAAAACTGGTTTTCAGACTCGCCAAACGCCCGAAATAAAATGGAAAGAAAAGGCAAAGAAAAGACAGGCCATAAGCGTAAACGCTGGCAATCAAATGCGGCTTGGCCATTCGGACAAAAGAGGTCAAAGTTGATCATGTGCCACAACTGGAAATTACTCTCTAACAAAAAGCACCTCTTAGCGAGGAAAGGCAAAGGTGACGATGGCACATTCAACTTGAAACTTGAAAGAACTTTGTGACGAATGCTAATAGTTGTCTTGGCAAAGGAACAAATTATAAATTTATTAGTTACGTATTTTAAATTTGTACTGCAAGGCAAATCGAATCGATTTTTAAAGGATAATTATTGCTACTGTTTTTTACAGAATTTATAACTAGTACAGAACTGTATTTATTAGCTCTAACATGTTACTGGCACTGCTGTTCTTCGCGTTAATCCTTCTAGCCTTGTTATGTGACTTCCTGGACAGGCACTACTCTTACTGGCAGCGCCTTGGAGTACCTGAGATCAAACCCAAATGGATAGTGGGCAACTTGATGCCTCTCCTCATGCAGAAGGGTTTCCCAAAGTTCATTTACCAGCTATATAATCATCCGGAGGCTGAAAACCAACCCTTTGTGGGCATCCACATATTCCATAAGCCTGCATTGCTTATTAGAGATCCGGAACTGGTAAAGAACATTCTTATCAGAGATTTTGGAAAATTCCGCAATCGTTATGCGAATACCGATCAAAAGCATGATTCTCTGGGATCCAATAGCTTATTTTTCCTCAAGAATTCCGCCTGGAAGGAGTTGCGAATGAAGCTAACGCCATTTTTCACTGGCAATCGTCTGAAGCAAATGTTTCCCCTGGTCGAGGAGGTGGGTGCCAGCATGGATGCCTATCTTTGCCAGCAGTCATTGGATGACAAAGAATCGGGAAGCTTTGAGCTGGATGTCAAGGAGCTGTGTGCCCTCTTTACCACAGATGTGATTGCAACCGTGGCTTTCGGAGTGCGGGCGAACAGTTTCACGGATCCGAATGGAGACTTTCGACGCCATGGACGTTCAATGTTCAAATTTAATTTCTTACGGGCTACGGGATTCGCCACAATCTTCTTCCTGCCACAGCTGATTTCCTACTTTAGATTCAGGGTGCTTTCTGATGACGATGCTCAGTTCATGCGCAAAACCATCAAGTTCGTGATAGAGGAGCGCGAGAGATCTGGCAAGTCACGCAACGATCTCATCGATATCCTCATTGAATTTCGAAGGAGCACACTGCAGGCAAAGGCTTCAGGAATCAGGGATCAGTTGGAGTTCGAAGACGACATCCTGGTGTCTCAGGCGGCACTATTCTTCATAGCCGGCTTCGAATCCTCCTCTTTCACCATGGCCATTACCATGTATCAGTTGGCCAAGGATGCGGATGTCCAGCAGCGATTGCGAGAAGAAATCAAGGAGGCTCTGGTCGAAAGCGGTGGCCAGGTTACGTTTCAAATGATCGAGTCCCTGGAGTACCTGATGATGATTATGCAAGAAGTGGGGCGCATGTATCCAGCGCTGGTGTTTTTGGATCGCGAATGCACCTCCGATGAGGCCTATCCCCTGGATCCCTACAGCAAGATGCGGGTGCCCAGGGGAATGCCTGTCTACATTCCCTTGTATGGCATACACTTGGATCACCAGGTGAGTGTTCGTATAAATAAAACCCCATAACTAAAGAGTGTCTCCCTTGGCCAGTTCTTTCCTTGGCCTAGGAAATTCCAACCGGAACGATTCTCCCCTGAAAATCGGAAGAGCCACACGCCCTATAGCTACATGCCCTTCGGACAGGGTCCTCATGGATGTGTTGGCGAACGTTTGTCTTATATTCAGGGGAAGGTGGGTCTGGTGAACATACTCCGGAATCACCGAATAACCACATCGGAAAACACACCGCAAAGTTTAGAGATGGATCCCAAATGTATTTTAATGCAGGTCAAGGGTGGCATTCCCCTTCGCCTGATTCGTGATCCTTTAGTTGTCTAATTAAAAAGTAAACTTACCTGGTTGTTAGGGTGTTAATATATGGAATTTATATTTGGGTAAACAGCTTTCAATTAGTAGTAGTCTCCAGACAACAGACAGAGCCAGCTGGTGCCGGCTAATCCCATCGAGACACTCATAAATAGCCCGGCTTTGACACTAATCAGACTCTGGAGTTTTCTTTTGCTCAGTTTGCTTGTTTACCCAAGCACTTAGCCGCTGGAGACGTAGGATCCCTCAGTCCATCCGGATTCATGTAAAAATAGCAATCGACAGACGGCGCTAAATGCAAACTCCGGCGCACACACACAGCATCTTGTCTGCTCAGCCTCAGCCTCATCCTCAGATAAGGGTGCAGAATCAGAATGTTTATTTTTGGATTGGCGCTGGCACTTCACTTTATGATTTGCCTAGCGAACAATTTTCAGATTCAGTAATCTTCAAAGAAGCGATGATATGAGGAAGTGTTTATGGAACGATCTTTAAGATCTTTGTAATTTATATATTTTATTTACAAATATATATTAAATATAATCAAGATATAAAACCATAAACTTTTACTTCCGAGAAACAAAATGTTAAATTTCTCATGCAATACAGTTTTTTGAACCACAGTTGATACCCTAACTATTAATCATATAAATTATACACCTTATGGTTCATTTTGAGTGTTATTTATGGTAAGTATGGTATGTATTGTCTGGCTCCGTGGGGACTTTGACTCGTTTTTGCCACTTATTTGGTTGTAATGAAAGTTTGGGCTAATTTATGGGACATGCGGCGAGACATTCACCATTTTCGTTCTGATGTCACTCGCACGTGAATTTCAATGGGCCGTCGTCTGTCATCATTCAAATGGCAATGGACATTAAGTCAAATCAAATTGCCCAAAAATAGACAGGGCGGGGTATTTCGGTAGCTTCCCGTTTCCCGAAACTTAATTTGAATTTAGGGAATCTGTAGGCGAACTTGGGCATTGCTGCCGTCAACTAAATTAGCGCCAAAGTAGGCATTAAAATTTTATGACGAACAAGTAAACAAAAACTTGCAGATGCATAAGGTGCCACTTGGCTGTATGCCATCCCACTCCGTGTCTTCTTCCAGTCTTAGGAATCTCCTTCCCTGCTCCGATTCCGGGTGTCGTTTAATGGGCAACTGCAACCGAAGGCGGAAAGCGCCGCTGGAAGATTTATGGCTGAATGTAAATCTCAAAACGTGTGCAACTTTGTTGGGGGAGGAGCACCCAGAGAGTTCCCTGGAATCGGGCATAGCGCATATATTTTTGGGACTAGGTTTATTATTGAAAATTCTCAGCTTTTGTTGCACAAATAAATACAGGCCTTAGACTTGGCGTAAACAAAAACTCCCCTCGCGAAGCCATAAATTACTTGAACTCTTCTAATTAAAAGGAATCCTCGGTCGAGCCCAGAGATTCATATATATTATTGGGTTATGAGTGGGCGCTGGTTACACATAAAGCAGCCCCCGAAAATGAGTTTTCTCTTAATTGATGGGAATATCGCTGAGCACGACTCCCTCATAAAAATTTTGATTTGAATTGGATTTGAATTGCGTTGCTGGCAAATCTTTGAATTCCCCTTCCTCCGCCTAAACAATAAGCGGCCATGTTTAGGTCTTTTAATAGACTTTGGCTTCCCGGAGACGAAAGGCTCCTCCCAGAAACTCCGAAATACTGATGCCGAGCGACTGGAGCGGGCCAGCTGTCAATCAGAGTGATCCCCGAGAGGGGCGAGGAATTTAATTGAATTTAGAAAATCGACTCACTCTGACAGCTCAATGACGTTTCGGCTGGCTTAGCTGATTTCATTACTGAGGCAGGGGTTAAGGCGTGAAGCAAGAGCGTTTTCTGTCTGTATGTATATTTCTGGGGAGTGTGAAGATCTCTGGAAACTGAGTTTAGAGACCTAAAGTACTTATGAAGGACCCGCAGGACACATAAACTAGATAGTGCTCAAAGATGTAGAAACATTTGTAACTTGATAAGACGGAGGTTGTCTGTTTTTTCACTTACTATATGTTTTTGAAATGTTCATAATGTAAATATGTTGACAGACATAACAGTGTGGACATCGTAAAACCAGGAATCATGGCTTAAACATTTGGATATAAAACAGAAAATGTAGAAATTATATTATAACTTTTACAATGCCTCCAAAATCGAAAAACACCAAACACAGGCCTGTTCTGTATCAAATGCTAACCAAACATTGATATAAAAGCAGAACATACTTCTCCAGCATTCCATTACCTGACGACTGGCCACTGGAAAAGCAGCTGCTCCTTGATTTGCCCCTCGGCTCGACTCCAATGGGGTGGGAAATCAACACTGGACGCTGCTGGGGTGAGCCGATAGTGCAGCAAATAAATAATACATAAAAATCTGCTCGGCAACAAATGAGACCCAAGCGAAAAACATAATGCAGTTGGCAAAATGTGTGTGCAGGCAGCTGTGCCAACTGCAAAAACTGTCAAGCAAGCAAAGGCGAGCGGTGTTATTGTTGTTAATTATGCGCCACAAAAGCAACATCAACAAACAGCAATTGCCGGCTGTTTTCGACCCTCGAAATACTGTTTTACATCAAAGACCGCTGCTTGATATTGGCAATTCACGGAGACCCTTTCGACGCCATTGAGTTAAGTGGCAAATCAGTTTAGCTGTTGGGTTTAAATTAAACTTCAAAGTTGGTTCGATAAATTGAGATAAAATGCATTTTTGCACAGCTATAATACTCTTTCTTTTAAATAAATATTTCATATAAATATTGCTGAAGATTTTAAGGAAATAATAACAAACAAATAGTTATGATTAAGCGTCGAGACGATCTAAGAAAATTTCTTGTTCTTGAGTTTCCTTTGAATATTTAATTCTGATTACTAAACTGACCCAAGTGCAAGCTCTTCCCTAAAAATATAATATCCTTTGAAAGGGTAAATACAACAACGAAGCCTGCACAGCAGAGAGCAAAGCATGTAGCCTCTGGCAAAGTCCAGACAGAAATCGGAGCAAGGAAATGAGGTCGCGCCTGCGCCGAGTGACTCCAGAGGAGGCCTGAGTTGGGGGAAATCGCTTCAGTTTAGTTTACATTCGGGCCGGGCACGTGATCGGCGCAATGGCAGCTAATTGCTGTGTCTCAATTTTCAACTCTCGGCCCGAATTGCTTTTGGGCTTGGTCGTCGTGACTCATTTGCAGGCTCTGAAATGAAATGGACTCGAGCCGAACGGACCTGGCATATGCCAGGCATGTCGACCACGCTTGACCCTTGGCCTGGGCTCAAACTTTGAGCTCCCTGGTGCTTACGGGGATGTCGGGGGTTCAGGGGTTCAGCCGAGGTCTGATGGAGGACCGATTCTGGTTATAGTCCGAGCATTTGCACAATTGGTTCCGTGTCATTGTTGGGGGTATTAACAATTTGGCAGGCATTTTAACCCAAAATTTATAAGCACAAAAAGCTGGAAAGTCGTAAGACATAATATAGATACAGGCAGCTCTTAAATATAATTTAATATAAAAGTATTATGTTTCTATTTCTCAAGTTATATTCTTTTCTATTTTTCAAAGTTGGTCTCCAGTTTTTAGATGAATATTTATAGCTCTAGCTTCAGGTTTGGAATATTAACAAGTACTGTCGCCAGACAACTCAAAAGCTAGGGTGTGACAAGGTTCGATCCCTGAATTTACCCCTTCTTTTATTCGAATTTAACCGTCAGCACATTTTTGTTTCTATAGTTTTTTTTCGCTTTTTTAGCTGGCTGCGCATTCTATTGTCGTTTGGTTCGATGGTGTTTATGTGCTAGGTACTAGGAAAAGCTGCTTTCTGGTGGGGTGGAGGTTGAACTGAAGTTGAACGAACCGTAAGCAACGAGTTGTAGAGCTGTGGGTGCAGTGCCTCCGACACAAATCCCAACCCATGGAACTACACCTTTCCTTCAATGCAACTCTGGATGTTGGTGCTTTTATCGCCGTTCTGTTCTGTGTGCTCAGATAAAAAGTGTTGAAGATAAGATATGATTTTGTGTTTATATAAAACCACTGGGTTGTCCGTCATGAAAATTAAATATTATTTTAGTTTTATTTTTAGAAATGCTGTCAGGCGAATAACTCTGCGATGCTACCCACTTGAAATCGAAATCGGAAATCAGTGGAATCTGATTAAATGTCTGTGTAAAAATTAACAAAGAAACATCTTCTCTGGTGGGAAGATTCCAAGTCCAAGTCTCAGCGTCTTCATTTGCATTTCTTTTTAAAATTGTTTTTTCTCTGCTCTTCGCCGACATAATGAACTAATTTCTTAATTATTCACGGGAAGTTTCGACAGGTAACCCGGCACGATAATACGCTGGAAGACAGACACGAAGATAAGTTGGCCAAGCAATTTTTGCAAGCTTCTGTTTAAGTTGTGTAATTTGCTTGAAAATGATTCAGCAAAACGTTTCCAACGCTTTCCAAACCGCCAGTGCAGAGATCAAATTTCCCAAATGGCGTTAACAATTAACGATGTTCAGGAAAGAAATGGGAAACCCGGAGCGCAAAAGTCTCTCTTGTTGGATAGAGATAGAGGGTTACACTCTCTGTCATGGCAACAGAGCACAGGTGCAGTTTAGAGATAAACAGCAAAGCGGATGACACCTGTTCCCCCTTCAGCAGCACCACGTTGTTTATCACAATAATGACGGGGCTGCTCTCAGCTCTCCAGAGTAACCCCGACGAGTTGACTTTGGCCCGAAAAGTGGATTGTGAAAAATATAATTTGTTGGCAACTTGCAAGTGCATTCGACTGTGTAAAATGGAGACCCGTGAGGATGGGGCTTCTAGGGGTTAGCTTCGGCATCGCCGCTTCGCTCCGTTGACTTTGCCGGGCCTGGGAAAGTGGCAATGAGCCACCGCACCACCACACCACCGCGGCACCGCTCCGTAGGAGGAAGTCGCGTAATTGACCTTTTTCGGCTATACTTCTACATGCCACAAAACTAGTTTCCTTCTGTTTATGCCTGTCAATGGCGCTGGCACGCCCACACACGTACTTGCCGTGTACAGTTTAACAGTGGAATTATGGTAATTTCTCTTAGTGTCTCTCTACCCGATTTGCATAACAAAAAGTCCAACAAGTACTCGGACTCGCTACTAATAAAAAATGTGATACTATTTCCCCCGCAACAAAACTAATTACAACCATATGGAGGCACCTTTCCGATAAAGTAAACACAAACGTTTGCTGGGAACTCAAATGTTGTGTTCCCTCTCGAAGGGATACGCTTCATTTCGGCTGATTTTATGAGCGATTTTGCAAGGCAGCCATGAATTCCGGCATTTTTTGTTTACCTTTCAGAGGAAAAACATTTGCTTAGAATGCTTTTTTTGGTATGGGAAAATAATTACTCTAGCAATAGGTAGTTTTTTTGGGTAATTTTTTAAGCTCATTTTATGTTTTTTTACGTAATTGCAATTAAGAAAAATTTCTAGAGTTTTTATATAAATAAGGAGACAACAGACACTATATTCTCCCTTCGAGATTAATTGTTGTAAAATGTAGTTACAAAAGAAGAATTTTATTTGTTTTTGTTTCATATGCTATTCCCCTTAAGCAATATCTACTGTATCGTATTTGCTCTCGAAATCTGAATGTTTACGTTTTCCCTCGAAAATGTTTCTTTCCCCAATTTATTTTGTTTGAATTTCGCGCTTCATTTGCTTTAACAGAACGCACTCCCATGGGCAAGCGCTCTTCGATCACCATTGTTTGCTTAGTCCCATAGTCGGGGCAGCGGTTTCCAGTTTCCGGTTCAATAGAGCAACGGAGCACCTAAGAGCTGCGATCTCTCTGCGGTCACAAAAGTTTCTAATTTGTGTGAAAAACGCCGTTTGAGGTAATTGAAATTAGTCCAACAATGCGTGCGCCTGCGTCACGGAAGCACTCAAAGCACGATGACGATGGCTTCTGGGGAGCTGTCCGATAGGCCCGAGCCAGCGGAAATGCAGTGTCAGCCATGCCAAGTTGGGCTTGGGCTTTGAAGCCGCCGCTTGCGACGCAAACAAAAAACTCCGGCTTTTTGTCATGGCACGTTCGCTTCCAAATTAACAGCGGCCATTGGCCAGCGGCGGACTTGAAAAGCGCGGACAGCTACTGTAGACAATATTTTCCATAGACAATTGCACTTTGAGGTAATCCGAGAGGCGGCAAAATGACCTCGTTCTTAGCGTTAGTGCTGCGTAAAATGCAATTTACGCAAAAAACACAAAGGTGAGAATGCAAAGCGGTTGGCGAAGAGCAGTAACATCGTACAATTGGCGGATTGCCTTGTAAATACCCTTGACGAGTGACAGTTCTGACTTGGCTTGAAATATTTAAATTTTTAAGAGGTTTAGTTTAGTAGAAATGAAAGACAACACTAGAATTTTTACGCATTTTTCAAGTTTAAGTAGAAAATGGAATTATATTTTTGACTGGTATACATTTGTTAAAAATATATATTGTTTAACATGCCAGAATTTATAAATTAGTGTAGCTGGAATCACAATAGCCAATAGCAACTAATTTTTTTAATTTAATTATTTCTAAATAAGCCGCTAAGATAAACTCTTTCGCCCCTCTTTAAACAGGGTTTTCCTATAGAAATTTTCAAAGATAATATTATATTATATAATTAAATTCTTCTTTCAGTGCAAGTCTATTTCTAAGGCTATGATAAACTCCCTAGTGATATCAATTAGTGGCTCTAGCATCATGTTCATTTCCTTTTGCGTAGACAGTTGTATACCCCGTCTGCCTCACGCACTGCTCTCATTGCTTAAGTTGCGTTAAATCCAATTAATAATGTCCATTAGCCCAGCAGTGGAAACACGGTCGCTGGGGGTCACCTGAAGCACTCGGTGCTCGGTGGACAAGTCTAGGATGAACATGACGTTGTGTCGGTGCAATCACAAGGTGAATACGGAGAATCGACAGCACCGGAATTCCCAAATGACTGACTAATTTGTCAAACGCCCTGTTCTCGTCGAGTGCCACCATTATCCAACTATGTATGACAAAGATTCCATTCGACGGTCATCTTTCCCTCTTTTGTTCGCTGTTATGTTTGCTTCAAAGTGTTTTTTTTTACGATCTGCCAGGGGAGTGCATCTTTGGTGCATTAGGGCAGGGCACTCTGCGTGTTTATCACCGCTGGGCGATACTTCTCACGGTGTGTGGTCCGGTGGTTTGGGCAATTGAAATGTCCGTTGGACATGGGAAATGAGTTATGCGCCCAATATTTCCCGCCGATTTCTTCATTAAGCCGCTTAGCTTGTAGCCAGAAACCATTTCCCTATCGGGTTACCGAATTGCCCCACTAATTCCATCTCGGAGTGGTTTTTCCTTGGTGGCTGCACTTTCTATGGCCCCTGCATTTCCTCAACCGCAAGACACTCCAGCGAACAGTCGTCACCTTTTGCCCGTAAAACGAAACTTTTGTGTCAATGCCTTCTTTGCCGTTTCTTTTTTTTCGGTCGATTTTATTGGTAACGCTGGGTTTCTGCCCCTGCTGCTTTTTGGCTCTGTTTGTCTTTTTGTTTTCTGGCTTTGGCTTTAGCTTGGCTTGGCCTGACCCCTTCGTGGCCAGCGCCATCGCCATCGCCATCGCCATTGCCGGCAGCAGCTTGTTGCTCCAATTCTCCATTGTCGACTGTAGTTTTTTTAGTTTATTAAGCGTTTTTACACTTTAATAAAATAAGTAAACATGTAATAAAAAACGCATCTATAAATATTCTCAAAAATATTGATAAAATAATAATAATATTTCGCTTTCAACATTTTTACCGTTTTCTAGTTCCATAAAAGCTTTATAAATTTGTATATTAATCACAGATACTATCTGCTGTTTACTCAGATTTTTGTATTCATATTTTTGTAGCTTTCATTCACAGTGTATATGTCTCAAATATCTTACTTTTGCTTTGAACGTGCTTTTTCAAAGCCCGAAGTACTTTCCTGCAGTGTGAGCAAATTTTTTATATATATACAGATATAGTAAATATTTATGCTTAGAGATTTGGGGAAGCGCACTCTAACTGATCGCGCCATTTATCAAAGAATGGTTAAATGGATGGACGCACACACAAAAATCCATTATCTAGCGCATACATCGTGCAATCTGCAAACAAGAATAGATAGGTAACAAGCTCACTCGCCCGGAATTTTGAAATTACTAGCAAATGAATGAAATGCAATGCATTCCACAGTCGACCCCATATTTCATATGGTGCTTATCACAACTCTTGGATCGTTTGGGAAGTCAGAACCAAGAGCAAAGCAGAACCCAACTCTCTCATTGGAACAATTCACCTTTTGTCCACATTCCGGGGGTTGTTCTCTCCGCCAGGATCGAGGTCTGCAGGAGGGGTTGATTGCTCCGATTGCACCGCCCGCGCACTATGCCTGCACACATTTGTATTAGGGTCATATTTCACTTGTAGGGCTTCCAGCGAAGTTTCATTTTAATTTTATTGTTTGTCGCTGCTGTCCCCCATTCGAGTTTTGCTTGGTTGTTTTTGCCGTAGTGCAGGGAGTCCATTATTCTAAACCAGAGCCACCCTTCTGCGGTAAAATATGTATATATATTTCAGGCATAGTCCAAATACTCCCTTATTCCCCTTTCCCAGCAACAGCATTTCGGTGGTTTCGTGATTTTGTTTTAGACTAGCTGCTAAAAATAGTGGTACTAGTGGTAATAAAGCGAAATATGTTACCCTGTTAATGGGTTTTACGGCCCCTGGGCTTCACCCCGAGATCTTGTCAGTTGGTTTCCGTTTTGGTTCCTATCAAATATTATGTCATGCCCGATGAATGTGCCTTCCCAAGAGCAATATGTTCGGTTTTGTGGGCTTGCAACACAAAGCCAATCGATTAGATTGTGAGAGATTGATATTCGAGCGAATATAGGAAATATATGGGAGTGTTTAGACAATGAAATATTTGGCTAAAATTAATTAAATCTGCAAGTGACCTCGCAGAGGGTCTTGTTGTACTCTTTTAATAAATATTTCAACTAAAGCAAAGCAAAAAAATTATTATTTGATTAAATATTAAAATATTTGTATATATAATCTTACAGAATTGAAAGCCTAAGCTTTCTTCTCTCCTTTTTAAGCATTCCTTGCTTTATTATTTGTTATGGCTCACTCTCTGTTTTTGTTTAGACTGTTGGCCATATTGGGCATTTGGCCAGTGTTAGTGTCAAGTCAAGCGCTGGTTTCAATTTCAGCGAAAATGTGGCGAAACTAGTTTAAGACCATATTTTCTGCTTTGATTGCAATATTTTTTCCAAAGTGTTTCAGCTTTCAGTCGCATTGGAGACAAAGCACCTGCACAGAAACGCCAAGACGAGGCCAGACACAAGGAGAATAGGTCTGAGTCTCAGTCTGAGTCTGTGGCTAAGTGTGAATTTGCTCACCTTATATTTGTTTGTTATTTTTTCGTTTTCTGCATTCCGGGAATCGCTTTTCGGTTGGACACGCTGGTGGTTGGCCTGTTATTCCTGCCACCAGTGTTGGCGATCCCTGCTGGTCGCCACAAATCAGGCGCGAGTACGTGCCGGGCATCGATAACCAGCGAGGAACGACTGCAGCCGGGCACGTCCCGATGGTCAGCACTTTATCGACTTCTTTTCGAAAATTTCCCTTTATGAGCGACGGCCTCATCATTATGCATTCCGAGTGGCGGAGGATGAGGATCGCCGGGCAGCTAATAAGCGTTTTAGCACAGAAGCCACGTACGCGGCTTCATAGAGTTATTAGTGCCCTACATGGGGCAGCTTGGCCAGGGAACCCGTTTTGCGGTCGCTATATAATATAATATATCATGTAAGTGCATATTCCGACGAGATCCAAACAGCGGCGAAATTTCTCATGGGCTCATTGGAGGAGAACGTTTGGCGGAAAATGGTCAAACCCCAAACAGTTGGGGTCACGGGAAACAGGTTGTAATTGCCGGCGGATGAGGGCGGAATTAATTTGCGAAAAAGAACTCGAGATTATGAGAAATCTATATAATTTCCCAGAGATAAACTTACGCAGGCCCCACAGCCCTGGCATAATTGCAACATGGAAATGGGCGGAGCAATTCTATATTTTCTATACTGAAATATCTTGGGAGATATTTTTTGGAGATACATAAAATAAAGTGTATTTAGAGTCTCTCAACGGTGGCAATGCCTTCTTCTTCTATATTTCAAGCCCATCTTGGCAGTCGTTCTGTCTGGTCAGTTGGATAATTGAAACCGTGATGAATAGGCAGCGAGTGTTAATAAGCATCTCGGCCGTCTTGCATTCGACTGTTCATGTCATTGGACATTCCCTCGTCTCCACTCCACTCCGTACTCTGTTCCACTGTAATTAATCAATGCGAGGCCTTGGCTGCAGCAGCAGCAGCTTCCCCCCATCAACAGGTAGTAAAACGCTAAGACGTGCCCCATCAATACGAATCCATCTGCATCTGTCTAAGTATCTGTATATTTTTTCTGTTTCTCTTTCTTTTTCTGCAAAAAATACTCTGGGTGTATCGTTCGATTCGTGCATGAAGGAATGGGTGAATGAGTGGAGTGAATGTGTACTCAGGCAGATTCAAGATCAAGGTTCCTCACTCGAAGCATTTATAACTATTAGTCACAGAGTTCTTTTCTAAAAAAAGTACAATTAATGGTGGCATTAATTTATGGTGATATTTATGGGAAAATTTCGAGATATTCTTTAATTTTTAAATCAATTTACATCAGTAACTCAGAGAACCTAATCCTTTGGCTCAATAAATGCAAACTTTGAGTCGAGTTTTAGGAGCTTTGAGACCGAAACTTAAACTCAAGCCGCGAGTCCACAATCTGAGCTCAAATGAATCTGCAAGAGAGTGGCCAAAAGAGAGACACAACCAACAGATACATACCTTGATGGGAGCCGTTCTGGAAATACTGGTTTTACCTCAAGCCAGCCAGCCAGCCAACAAGCCAAGTTCGTTACAAAGATTTGCTTTCATTTTTCCGTTAAAAAATGCCTCGGTATGGGTGAGTATCTGAGCTCGGCTGCCCCGAGTATCTGAGCGATGTCTGAGAGCGAGACGAGAACTGCAGCGTCGGCGTCAAGGTGAGTTATCTGAATATCTGAATACCTGTATTGGCAACTGAGCGGGAGAGTACCTTCCACCTTCCTGAGTGTGTGTGAGCACAGGTAGTCGCGCGGGAATCCAGCTCGCTGCTCTCATCGGCGTGGCTTGGGTTTTTCGGGCCCTGCTTCATCTGTAGATTCTTTTCTGCTGCCATGATAATCCATCCGTTGGCCTTAGAACCGACCCATACACACCTGAGGAGAGTGCTGGCAGCTGCAGCTGCGCAGGTAGCCAGAAGAGGTTATTTGATTACTCAACCATTTTTTCTTCTTTTTTTTTGCTGATTTTATTTTGTATGCCCTCCTCGCTTCCTCTGGATTCTCGACCCAGAGCCACATGGTGCCGCCGGTGAAACCTCACGTCGGCATGTCCGGCACAAATTTCTTGCCATTTTTTCTGCAGGAATCCAAGCTGAAACTTGAAAAATTAAAAGACATCTGTCGTCGTTGTCGGCTCGATTTTTTTTTCTGTTGGGCATTTCCGAAAGGTACTCCTTACGATACCAAGAAATTTTTGGGTTTTTTATATATTTTCCACATGCTTCAGACTTCAATAGAAGTTGTTGCACTTGAGGCTGCATTTAATTGATTTGAAATTTGAATATTTGATGGACCCTTGACATATATAGACGCTGATTCCTTCGAATTGTTTTCAGCTTTGAAAGAGAAAGACTCTTAAGGGTTGCCTGAAGATGCTTTACGGTTTGCAGGCTTTCATAATGTTGATATGTTTGAAGAGTCAATTGAAATGTAATTTCTGGAGAAGCATTTCGGAGCTCTTATAGACTTTTGTTGAATTTCTGTTTAGGAAAAAAGAAAATACGACATGTAATGATGATTTAAATAAGACAATAAATAAATACATACACATTGATCCACAAACAGCAGCTGCAACGCATCCATCTGTCCAGAAAGGCATATCCTTAGGTGCTGCATGCAAATCTAAACTCATTTCTCGGCGATCAGATACAGATACAGCTGGTGAATGAGAATGCAACTGCAGCTGCACCTGCTGCTGCGATAGATACACAATTTCGCCTCCATCGAGCAGCCGTTTACCCATCGAATCGCTCCAATTTCGTTCATTGGCTTGTGCCGCAATCGATTTGTTCAAGCCGAACGAATCCAAAGGCAAGCGTAACCTACTTTCCGCTGATAAGATAATGACGCTTTTCCTCCGTTTCCAATTTACAGTAGCGCTCGCCGACGCCCCAGTCAATGACTCTCTGTGTCTGTGCCTATGTACAGCTACAGATAGTATGAGCAGTGTGTGTTTGCCGCCTGGTGTGCCTGGTATTTCTTCGTTACTTCAAATAAAATTCAGTGAACAAGACCCCTCAGATCTTACACTGTCTGTCATAGATGTCTGGCTCCAGTCCACCTTCAATAGAACATAAAAGTTTTTCCCCTCGATCGCGCTTATCGCGCCCACCAGTGATTAACACAGAATTTCATTCGATTTTATTATGTTTTTTATTGAAACACAATAATTGTGTTTGTGTGGCTTTTCGTTTGTTGTAAATTATACAATTATTTCTCAAATACGCTCTATATATAAATAATGTTGTTCAGCTCTTTGCTGTTGGTTCTCCCCTTGGCAGGTAAAAAATGTCCGTCTTAGAGCCTTAAGACTTAAGTATTAATACGGAAAACGACTTACAAAAATAGATATCGCATTGATTTATTAAACATTATTCTCTTACATCGATATGTCTCAATATATATATTTTATTATGAATACAGCTGCACACGTGATACTCTCTAGTTACAGGAGGAAGAGCAGAGAGCAGATATCCCCCGCGATTCGATATAGTTTAAATAAGGTTATGCTGTTTATACATGTACTAAAAGACAACCCTAAGAACTTATGGTACGCTGATTGATTGGATTACATGTCTACATAGATGACGATTAAACTTAGCTTATAAATACCGACTTGTCTTATCGATTTGAGTTCTCCCCTTGATTTGAAGTTAATTTCTGTTAGTTCCGAATGAAGTTCTGTCTTGTCTGGGCCCTAGCGCGATATAATTCTTCGTATTATACTGTGTAATGCCCATTTGTTAAACATAAATCGTAATAGTAAGCTACTAACTTAACTACTGTTGGGAATATGCATTGCAAATGCATTGAAAAAATGCATTCTGCCTTTGAATTATTTTTCCTAGGAATATTTCGATTGCGGACATTCGAATTTCGATATCGGTCGTAAATTATTATTATTTGTGTATGTGTCGAAGCAATAACAATTCTGCTGCCGTTTGTGATTTGTTCGCAGTTGCTTAGCTACACTAGTTTTAGGTATAAATTATATAGTTCGTTTACGTAAGATCAAGATCACTTTTTGCATTTACAAAACAAAAACAGAGACGTGTCCCCTAAGCCCTTGCAATACTCCTCGACAAAAATATATTTATATTTATATATATAATATATAGTTACCTATATATATCTCTTGAAGCGACTTTGGGTCCGGCTAGGCCGTCGCCTTGTCCGGCACAATCAACATCCGTACAACTCTTAGCATATAAAAAGTCTTTTCAATTTCTACGTCATCGTCATCGTCTGGCCTCCCTAGATGCGCCAGCCCTGATCGTCGTCCACATTGGAATCGGTGTCCGAGGGCTCCTCGCCGTACATGTCGGCCAGCTTGCGGAAGCGCGGTCCAAAGTTGGACAGGTAGTCGAAGTTGAGATCGCCGTCATCGGTGCAGGACGCCAGGCTGGACAAGCTGCCGTCCGAGTTACCATCGCCCTCGTAAGCATAGTGGCGCACATCGTCCACGGTGAAGGCGCCAACATCCCGGTCGCAGTTCTCCTTCTTGTCGCCCAGGAAGTCGGCTATGTCGGGTATATCGTTGGGATCGCGCATGCTGGATTGTAACGTATGCGGATCCTTGTACAGCTTCTCCTCGTAGAACGGCTGCGTGCGCAGTACGTTGAGATCATAGTCCGTGTCCCGCTCGCCGCCGCCCTCATCCTCATAGTTGATGATTGTCTCGCGGATGTCGTCGATGTCCTTCTCATGCCAGCCATTCTTCTGCTTCTTCTGCACCACCACGGCGAGCAGGATGATCAGCAGCAGTGCCAGGCAGACAATGATTGCGATGATGAAGTTGCGATCGATGCCAAAGCTGAAGGCCACCGCAACGGACTGCTGGCAACCGCTGTCGATGTTGCGGAAAACGGAGGGCATGCCCAAGTTGTAGGTTTTCTCGTTGATCGTCAGGTTGCGGATGCACCCAAAGAATCCCTTCTGGCTGGGCACATGCGTCCAGTTAAGCTGCCGTCCCAGTTGGTTCAGGTCCACCGGAGTGCCGCCCAGCTGCAGGGGGGCGTTCACATTAAGGAACTCATTGGGTCCCACCGGGGCGCCCAGAGTCTGGCAGGTGGACAGCCGGCAGTTGTTCACAGTCATCTCGATATTGGTGCGCTGCAGGATAATGTCCAGTTGGTATGTGTGGTCAGCCAACATCTTGATGTGTTGATGCCGGATGCGCATTCCCCCGGAGCCGTAGTCCACAGTCAACACCGGATAGCCATCGTCCAGCTCCAGAGCCAGGAAGTCGGTGAGTGGCAGCAGTGGATTGTAGTTCAGTGGCCCCAGGTACATAATGAGACCTTGGTCGATCTGAGGCGCTATCTCTAAGCTGATCTTCGTGTTGTCGCAGGCGGAAACGGGCTCATAGAAGGCATATCCAGAGCCGTAGAAGGCCACGGAGACAAGTTCGCAGTGTGGCCCGGTGAATCCATCGACGCAGTCGCAAACATCGTTCTCTCCAAACCGCGCCGTGCCGCCGTTCAAGCAGTGACTGATTAAAGGAGCCTCGCATGTGCACTCCGCCTGAACAAAGGCATTCACACCCACGAACGATGTTATGTTGGAATATATCATGTAGGGCACCGAGCTCTTGTGCAGCTCATTGGTGCAGGAAGCCTCACACTTGAACCGCTCGATCAGGCACTCGTCAATGTTCACCATCAGCATCTGGAGGTCCAATTCGTTCTCCAAATGCTGCTGATTCTGGGCCACAATTCCGTTGAGCTTCTCCGGCGCATAATAGGGCGAGCCGTGGGCGGAGAAGCGCACGTCCAGAGTATTGTTCTCGTTTTGAAGGACCGTAAAGACGTCCACATTGGACACCGAAGTGTTGAAAAGCTTGGCCAGCGACAGCTGCAGGCGATCCTTAATGGAGAGGGAATCCGGCACAGGATCACGAGGGACGCCGATAAACTCCTCCTTGGTAACGTTGGTGAAGCGAATGCTGCCGCTCTTGTCCACCGCCTCCTCTGGCAACTCTCGTACCACCACGGTAACATCTGCATCCACGATATTTCTCATGAAATTCGGCGAATCCTCGGTGACGGTGAACTGAAGATAGTATTCTCCCTCGCCGGTGTGCTGCAGCATTGTGATCATTCCGGTACTGGGATTCAAACGGAACTGCTCGTGCGATTGACCATCCTTCCATTCAAAATTCTTATCCGGCAGATCCCAGTCATCCAGATCGTCAACAAAGACACGACCAATGTCCGTGTCAGGGGCTTCTCCTCGATAATTGTAGACAAAGATGCGCGAAGAACCCTCGGACATGGCATTATCGTTGACATCGCCTATCACCAGGTGCAGGATGCTCACCGCACTCTGCCGCGGGACTCCAGAGTCGCTGATTCGGATGGGGATGTAGTACTCCTTCTGCTGCTCTCGATCGAACTGCACGTTGGCGTGCAAATATTCCCCATCAATGCTGAACTTTGTTTTGATATCCGGCGAAGCCTCGCTATCGATGCCGAATGTAAACTCACTGGCACCCGGGGTGTCATCGTAGTCATTGGCCTCCAGCTTAACAATGTTGCCGGGATTTCGATTCTCCTGCCATACTACGGGCATTTCGTTGATCAGGAACGGCGCATTGTCGTTGATATCCTTTAGCGTGATGGTCACCTCCTTCACCGTGCTGACTGTGCTTCCCACGCCGTCCTCATCGTTGGCTTTGATCAGCACTTGCCAGTACTTTTGGCCATGAGGTGGGTCGCGATCCAGCGTCTTGACCAAACGCAGACAGCCGCTGTTGTCGATGGTCCAGCGGTTCGCCTCGTTTTGATGAATGGAGTAAACAATATGCTGATCTGCAGTGCGGTCCTTGATGTCGGGATCGTAGGCTTCTACTGTTAGGATGCAGTTGTCATAGGTGGTCTCTTCCTGGATGGTGATGCTGTAGTTTTGCTTGAAGACCGGTGGATTATCGTTAACATCCTCGATCTTAATCACCACCGTAGCGTAATCATCGTAGATGCCATCAAATGCCCGCACCTTCAGCTCGTACTCTGTGATCGTTTCGTAGTCCAGCTTCTGATTAACAGTAATTTTACCAGTCTTCAGGCCAATCTTGAAGGCATCTCCTACGTTGCCGCTCTCGATGCTGTACAGGATCTGCGAGGCATTGTCTTCGTCCTCGGCCTTCACCTCGATCACCTCGGTGTTGGTATTGGCATCCTCCAGCAGTCTGTCCGCCAGATACTTATCCTTCTGGAAGTGCGGCTTGTGGTCGTTCTTGTCGCCGATGGCTATGCGAAACACCTGGTGGCCGCGGTTCGGCTCGCCATTAGTGAACAGACTCGAGGGAGAGTTGTCGCTGGCAATAACTTTAACATTGTAGAAATCACGCTCTTCGCGATCGAAAGTGGTAAGTGCGGTGATGTTGCCGGTGTTGGGATCGATGGTGAAGTACTCTCGGTTGTCCGCCAGCTCAAAGGAGACAATGTTATTGGCCGCCGTGCCATCCATGTCGAAGGCACGCACTTGCATGACGGGTGTGCCCGACGGTTCGTTCTCCAGAATCGTGCCCGATTTCACCTCCGTAAAATAGGGAATATTATCGTTGACATCCTCTACACGGATCTTGATCTGATGCTCGGTTCCCAGCTCGTGTGTGTTGCGCGCAATCATGGTCAGCGTGTAGTCCGTGATGGCCTCGTAGTCCAGCTGCTTGCCCAGGCTAATGGTCACCTCGTTGCCGATCTGGTTGAACACGAAAGTGTTTTTGCTGTTGGTTTGCTCTGTCCTGCCGGTGTTGAGTTCGAAAATAACTTCCGGCTTGTCCGGCATATTGGAAACTGCCCGCAACGTGGCTATTGGCTGCGAGAAGTTTATCAGATTTTCCTTTAGGTAAATGGGTGTGTCGATGGGATCCACAAAGGACGGAGGTTTGATCGAGGACTCCACAACTCTAATTCGTACTTCGATCTGTGCATCCTGTGGCGGATCAGGCACAATATTGTAAGCCCGCACAATGATAGCATAAGACTGGCCCGGATGCTTGTCAATGGGCCGCTTCAGATAGATGATGCCCGACTCCTTGTCGATTTTAAAGTACTGAAAGTCCCGCTCCCGCAGGATCTCATACTCGACGATGCTGTTGTTTCCGTCGTCAAAGTCGCTGGCGCTGATGGACATCACCACCGCATCGGGCTGCAAGTAGAAGGTAAAAGGTAAGGTGACAAAGCAAAAAGGGGGTTCTAAAAGCCCGACTTTCCTGCAGGTTTGCCCAAATTAGGAACAAACACATTTTCCGTGCTTAAGAATGGTCAATCTCCTCTCTCGTTCAAAGACCTAAACCGAACTGAAACCCTTTCGCAAGAAAACTGACTGCAAGCAAAGCTTAGCTAAAAATAACAGCCTTTGCCAGCTTTAAAAAAGGCGACCTAACAGCGAAAGGGGATTAATTACCTTCCCTTTGACCTAGTTATATATGCGGTATCTTTAGATCTTTAATAAGATTACAAATGGTTGACAAAGGAAAAAATAATGTTTTATTTTTATACATTTGCTATAATCATATGAATTTTATTTCAGGAAAATAAGGGAATCCCCATAAATCATACATAAATCTGATTAATATTATTTAATTAACCTTTAAACTATATTTTGTATACTTTTTAATATTTTTATTTATGCAAAAAGTTCCCTAAAATTTCACTTGTTGGTCAACAAATCTATAGACTTCTTCATAAATTTATCTACAAATAGTTT
Source organism: Drosophila truncata (assembly GCA_008042515.1). NCBI lineage: Eukaryota > Metazoa > Arthropoda > Insecta > Diptera > Drosophilidae > Drosophila > Drosophila truncata. Next base: position 140,573 of record VNJQ01002436.1, on the reverse strand, counting down.
TCTTTCCCTGCTTTGCTAAGCTGTTTGGCTGCACTTTGTTATTCGTCTTGACGACAAGTATTTGCAGTCGCCTACATGGTAATGGCGTAAAAGAAAAAAACGGCCCTGGGCGTAGGAAAGGGTTTCAAGGTTTTCAGTGCAGAGAGCCGGGCGAGCAATGAACCCAAAACCCGTCTTAGAGAGCTTGGCCCTCCTACGCCCAGCGAAAAACTAGTTCCGCCCAAGAAAAGCTACGCCTGTGGTTAATTAAAGCTGCCTTGGACTACAGGACTTGCGACAGTTGGGGGCCTACGTTTTATTGACACGGGCAGGTGGGCGGAGGGTGGAGGAGGTTAATAGTGGCAATGACCCATAAAAAATGCCCATATACTCAGGAAGAAATTCCCTAAAAATTATCTAAGCTCAGGAAATCGTATAAAAAGGCCAATACTTGTGAAAGGCATATTTTTTTCCGAGTGCACAAAGCCAATTAAATTAGTTACATGACATCACAGGGTACGCCACTCCTGCACCAGTCCACTGACTTGGCCAAACCGCAGTAATCCGGGTCCGCGAATTTGGCCCGCAGGGACGGACAGACTTGACTTTGCCAACTGAGCTGCTCACCTGGAGATTTTCCGACATGGACTCGTCGTAGCGTGCCTTATTGAAGGCCGGTGCATTGTCGTTGATATCCTCAATGGTGACATTGAAGGTGCACACATCGTCCAGCGGCGGCAGGCCGTTATCCGTGGCCTGGACGGTGACGAAGACAAACTTCTCGTGAATGGGCTCGTCCCGGTCGAAGGTGTGCGTGGTGGTAATCGTGCCGGAGCCGGGGTTTATAAAGAACTTGGGTCGCTCGAACGGCGACTGCACGATACTGTAGCGGATGACCTGGTCGGGATCGGGGTCGACTGCCTGCACGCGGAAGACGTGTGTGCCCTCTGGCTGCTCCTCCTTCACCTTCGGCGCGTAGCCGGCACAGTTAATGAAGGCGGGCTTGCGATTGTCGCCGGAGTAAGACTTGTCCGGCGCGGATTGGAGTGCGAGGGCGGGAGACAGGATGCCAAGCACCACGATGCTGGCCAGGAGCAGTCTCGCGGATACGCGGAATGGCTGTCGGCATTTTCGCTTGTGCTGCTGGTGCGTCTGTTGCTGGGCGGGATTACGATGTGAATTAGGAGTCGGTGGGTTGGCCGACATGTTGCTGCTGCAGTCGCTTCCGGACGATCGCTGCTGGACTTTAGTGGAAACTGCGACTAGCGACGAAGCGCCATCTCTCCGCCGGAGCACTTTGGAGCACTTTTGAGCACTTCTTTGTGAATCACCCAGTATTATCCGCTCACTCACACTAACGCACACTAACACTCTAACTCGCCCTGTCGCGATCACCGCTCTCCACACACCTTTAGCTTTTACGCCGTGTGCGCTGTGCCTCTGCTTCAACTTTGTGACTCCACCGCTGAGACTGTGTGTGTGTGTCTGTGTGCGTGGGACTATCGCGACGTTTGTTTGCACTGCATTCTCATGGCAACGCCGAATTATCAATAACACTTCGATGTGCGGAGCAATCAAACCCCTAAATTAAAACACAAATAATGCTGCAGAGCGTACAGTGCGCGCCCTGACTGTAGCGACGGTACTTCCGATTTGGCTGCAGCTGCTCCGCCGCCCCGCGCTACTTCGTTTTCGTTCACTTTTATCTTTCACTCGTCCGCTTTGGCACTCTCTTTCTTTCGTCCGCCGTCTCTCTCTATCTTTCTCGCTCGCGTCGCAAACAGGTAATACCAGGTAAAAAAGTGGTTACACGCACACTTCTAACTTAAGCCTCAGTCTCTTGCGTTGGTATTTGTGTTACCAAGACTCTTGGTAAAAAGGCACTTTTCGTAGGTATTTCGTTTGCACTTTTTGGGCGCATAAATATATGGAAAATAAATATATTCAGCAGAAAGGGCTTATATTTGAGTTGCCTTTAACCGTATTCTGGATTCGAACGAAATGAAGCTTTTATAGCGAACCGAAAATGTTTTGAATCCGCGATCGACGCGCGACACGACCGCTCAATTCGAAAAACAATGCGACAGTGTGACCGCTTAATGCTATTCCAAAAATTCATAAATATTTATTGCGGTATTTTTAAATGTGTTTTTATATTCCCTGTTGGTCACACTAATCTTCGTTATTTATTCGATTGATACTTTCGATGGTTTGGACACTATCGAGTACATCGAGAAGGGGCACAATCGATGTTTTTACTGGTGTTTTTGAAAAATTTGCCTCCTACAAAAAATGGTAAAAGTAGAGCTATAAAGAGTCTGCCGAGTCTCCTTCAAAAAAGGTTGGTTGGCAGTATGCATCCTAACTGTCACTAGAAACCTACGATATCAAACAAATATGATACATTTATTAAGGGATAAATGTTACCTGGTACTTTATTTTAATGTTTTCTGATATTTTATAAAAATTTTAAGAAATAAACTCATTTTTTAATTATATATATTGTTAAATAGAAAATAAAATAAAGTTGAAAGAAAGGTATTATAACAATTAATTATTTAATTACAAGAAGAAGATAATTAACTTAATAGTTATAATAATAATATAAGCAGCGTGTACTGCGATCACGCAGATTGTATTTGTTATCCCTATGAAGCCGTCAAAGTCATCTCCACTGACATGGGAGGCAGTTCCTCGGTACTGCACGATCCGTTAAAATCAGCCACTTCTGTATGCCAGTCAAGGGCCACTTCACAAGGGCCTCTTTCACAAGATACAGATTCAGATATGTATGACTAAGGGAACTGCTCCTCTGACTCCTTCTTGCAATCCTTGGTAGCCAGCAAAATCCGAACTCGTTTATTTATTTAAATTATCGTTATATTAAAAATCTAAAAATCCCGATGATGGTCCCACTTTCTGTATTTTTTTAATAGCAATCACAGTTTCGTTCAGTTTTACCAGTGGTGACACCTCATGTAAGCTAGATTGAGAAGAAAAAGTTAAACTTAATGAAAAATAGCTAGAAAAAACCATACGTACACCAATGTTATTAAATTTTTTTAAAATTGATTGGTATTTCAAAATACCTTACGCAAATGATTTAAATATAGCGCAATTTCGTTCTTATGAAGTCTTCATTCAAAATATGTTTACCACGACAAGAAAGGCATGCATTGTCTTAAACAGAAGTGACTGCTTACAGTTTTAACCTTAAAATAAATCTTTTCTCCTAATTTATTATTTTTTTTTAACGGATTTGTGCATCATCCCATATTGTTATTTTATGGATTTGTAAAAAAAGCTATTTTTATTTCATAAGCTTTTCCCTTTTCAAATATGCTAGAACTAGCTTTTAATAAGCTAAACTGGCAACACTCTCTTGTTTTTCTTTCACGGAATCGTCATCGTTTTTTGTCCCATTAATTGCAGAGAAAAATCTTACAATTCGCTGCGCAGCCACGAAAACGATTAACGAACTGTAAAAGCAACACCGCAGGACCTCACGTAGACCTCCGCAAACAAATTCCGGTCTGCGCCACACCCGCGAAGCAAGTAACAACAAGGAGTTCTTAGCAAGACACACAGTCAAACCACTGCCCCTGCCCTGGTTTCGTGAATCACCAGTGAGAGAAGCATCAGAAATATGGAACAGACGCAGATCACCGATGCGGAGAAGGTGCGCATTGTCTCGGACTTTATCTTGCATGCCCCGCCCGGCGAGTTCAACGAGGTGTTTAACGATGTGCGCGAGCTGCTCAAGAACGACACTCTGCTGAAGGACGGGGCCAGCCACGCCTTCTCACAGTACAACAAGGACCAGCTGACTCCGGTCCGCATCGAGGGCAGCGAGCACAACGCGATCATATCGGAGTACAATGATCTGGGTAAGTTAGTGCCCATAAATGGACATAACCGGCAATGAGTCACGACCCCCGCATCAACGGGCAAATATTTGGGGTTTCGTTGATATCGACGGTGATTCGAATAAGCCTTTCCGTACTGATAAGCCAATTGCATTTTAGGCAACGGTCGCTTCTACGATCCGCGAACAAAGCAGGCCTTTAAATACGACCACCTACGAAAAGAGGCCGCCGAATACCAAGACGTGGAGGCGGATGCCAATGCGGAGCCCTGGAGAGCTGCCCTGGATCTGGAGACGCTAGCCTACACTGCCAGTCACTATAGACACGGGGTAAGTGATAACGTTTGCTGGTTTCTGTGCCTTCATCTCTAATGCATTTGCCATTCTCTTTGCAGGTTAGCTCTGTCTTCGGGAAATCGCAGGGCAACCAGATTACCCTAACCATTTGCATCGAAGACCACCAGTTCCAGCCGAAGAACTACTGGAACGGGCGATGGCGCTCGCAGTGGCACGTCAACTTCCAGGCGGGCAGTGGCTCCGCCGAGCTGAAGGGCGTGCTGAAGGTGCAGGTGCACTACTACGAGGACGGCAACGTTCAGCTGGTGTCCTCGAAGGAGTGCCGTGAGAGCGTGGTGGTTAGCAGCGAGCAGCAGTTGGCCAAGGAAGTGATTCGTCTAATCGAGGAGGCCGAAAATGAGTACCAACTAGCCATTTCGGAGAATTACCAGACCATGTCAGACACAACCTTTAAGGCCATGCGCCGTCAGCTCCCAATCACAAGGACCAAGATCGACTGGAGCAAAATCGTTTCGTACAGCATTGGCAAGGAGCTGAAGACGCAATAAGACCAGGAGGTGCAAGCGGAAGCGGAGGGGACACAGTCGACAAAGCGGCCCAACAGTCTTCCACTTGCCATGGACAAGCGAGCATAGGAACCGATCAGCAGCATTAACATAAACATAAAATCCAAACCGAAAGAGCAGGAGTTCGAATAGGAGCGGGCTGGCGCCCGCACAAATTGAATGTCTGTAACTTGCTATATACATACGAACCTATACATACATACATATATATATATACAGCGTGTATTTATACTGTGTTATTGAAAGATGAAAGTGCATATACATTACTACATATATATATTAACTACGATCGGACAGGATTTGATTGCATGCATTTGGATAATTGTAGCCGTAGCCTGACGGTGAATGATGCTCCTGCCTCGTTCGAGTTCGAGACACCATCGATCGCCACCAATTGTCGCCTTTATCGTTTAAGAAGAGCATTAAACGCGGTTTTTATCATGTACTTTCACCTATGTATGTACTTTTTTAATTTTAAACGAACCCCACACGAACACATACATACACACGAGATCAGCAAGACAAACCTCGGACCCACTTTAAGCAGTATCATTATTAGAACCAAGAATCAAGTTTTCTGCTTTCCCGATTGTGCACTGCCTCCAGGCAAGAGCAATAATATTACCTAAGCTAAGACCCAGAGCATTTTAGCCAGCGCTCCGTTGAGAAAAACCGTTCACTTCAATAACAAAAGACTTTGATTTTATAAAAACAATAAATTTGTAATTAAAATAACAACTATACAACACTTAAGATTGCTTGAATTAGTCAAATTTAATGAGAATAAACTAATTGAATCGAATATTGTCACTAATTTGACTGATTTATTACTTTTATAACTGATTTATTTCGTGTTGCGCTGGAAGTCTGCTCGGACTCTCGGTCAGATCGCTGGATTGTTCATCGGATTTCTTGAGCAGAAAGCGTTTTTCGGGATTTAGTTTTGTTTCCAGCTCGAGACGATCGATGAGCCAGCCTTTTTCCGGCTGATGCGAGGCCCAAAAGTATAGTGTTCCTGCGAAATGGGAATTTGTTTAGTGAGTATTAATTCTAGGTTGAATCTCAACCTTACCTTTATCCTTGCTGCCTCGCACTGAAACCTCAAATTGTGCTATCTTCGCATTGCAATTGTTGTTAGGGTTGCCCAGGTCGATGCCCGAATCCTTGACAGGTTCCCCCAGCAGCGCCACAGCTCCGCGATGGCTGCGAAGTCCTTTTAGTGCCAGCTTGTAGTACTCGGACGACTTGACCCGATCCTCCATTTTCCAGCGCATGTACATCACGGCGGATATGGAGGCCACGGCACCGTAGACGCAAATGTTGCCGAGTGTGCGGTTCGAGGGCATTCTCAGGCCCACCATTTTAATGCTATTTTATTTAAATTCTCTGTTATCTTGTGTAATATTAATTATTGCCGGTCTACAATTAGAGGTGGGTGCGGGTCGATAAATCGTAACTGAACAAATTAAAAACCAACAAAATGAGGACTACCAAATCAGATCTGTGGGAAAAGCTAAATATTACATGTAATTTGAAATGTGTACGCAGCTGGACTTTTCCTTGATTGCAAGAATCAAGGAAACCAATAGAGATATATACAAAAGAATACCCCAATTATTTGTAATATTATATTGTTTTGTTTTGATAAATCAGCTGTTCGGATAGGTGTGACCGTATATTGGAAATTAAGTAGAAGCCGCATTTCCAATTGGAAGATTATACAACAAAACGCGAAATTTGTAAATAATTTATTATTTTAATAATAATCAATTAAAGATTCAGTAAATTTGAACACACAAAACATGAGCAACTTGACGGCGGCACTTAGCCTGTTCAGGCAGCGTTTGATGGCACCAGCGCTGGCCACTTCCGCACGTTGTTATGCTGTGAAACCGGCGGCTCCAGGTTAGTCTTCATTTCGCTTGAAATGCTTGGTGAAATATTCTATTTTAAGAATTTTCACAGCGGGCAAGAAGAAAAAGCTTGGCAAGCTGGGACCCATCATGGAGAAGAAGGTTATCCCAGTAGAAACAGACGCCAACAAGCTTGTGAACTATGTGTGCGGCAGCAACTACCTGAAAACGGGAGAGGACGTCAAGGTAAGTAAAGCGTCTGTCCCAGAGTCTTGGATCTAATACCTCTCTCTGACAGATTAAGCCGGATTCCGAGTACCCCGACTGGCTGTGGACCCTCAATACGGAGCGTATTATCCCCCTGGATGAGCTGGATCCGAACTCGAAGCAGTACTGGCGCCGCCTGCGGAAAATGGCGCTGCGTCGCAACAACCAGTTGTCGAAGCTGAAGAAGTTCTAGACGCTCCGTAGCCTTAGCTGTTATTGTTTATCTTGGAGAGCAGCGACTGGCCCTCAACTCGCCCGTGGGGGCATCAGGCTGGGCACTGTTTGCTATGCTTTCCGGAGCAACAAGTGTGCAAACACTTCGATTTTTGTATGTTCTCCGCTGAATTCTCGCAAATACATCTTCACTGTCTTACACTCCCTTATCAATAATCGCGCTGGTTTCCCTGTATAAAAGTCGCTGGGTGGCGCGAAAGCTCAATTCAGTGCAAGCAATCTCGAAATGTGGAGCGGAACTGGCATAGTAAGGCTGCTCTTAGGTTTAATCCTGATAGCGACAGCATCTGCAGCATCAGGCAACAATTCTTCAAGTAAGTAGGTGGAATAATTTCCCCACAGGACTTTGTAGATCAAGTAATCCTGTTACAGAAGTCGTTGTTTGCTACCAGGGCACGTGGTCCGTCTACCGACCAGGCCTTGGAAAGTTCGGCGTGGCGGAAATTGATCCATTTCTATGCACCCATTTGATTTACGCTTTTCTCGGCATCGAGGAGACGGGAAGGCTGCGGGTTATCGATGCCTATTTAGATCTTGAGGACAACGGTGGACGGGGCAATATAAAGAGCTTCAATGCCCTCAAATTAAAGAATCCCACCCTGAAAACATTGATGGCTGTGGGTGGTTGGAATGAGGGTTCCAAGAAGTTCTCCATAGTGGCCAGTGATCCCGAAAAGCGAGCTGCATTCGTTGATGATGTTGTTAAGTTCCTCCAGCGGCATGGATTCGATGGCTTGGATCTGGACTGGGAGTACCCTGGCCAGCGACACAGCCTGGACAACGAGGATCGCTCCAACTATGTCACTTTCCTAAAGGAGCTAAAGGAAGGGTAAGCCACAGGATATTTTAACTCCTCTCTAGCTCTAATTTCTGTAATTTAATTTTAATGCCACCTTAGGCTTGAACCTTTTGGCTTCATGTTAACCGCTGCCGTGGGTTCCGCCCAGTTCTCCGCGGAGATCTCATACGACATTCCAGCCATTGTCCCCTATCTGGACCTCATCAACGTAATGGCATATGACCTGCACGGGCCTTGGGATGAGGTGGTGGGCATTAATGCCCCATTGTATAGCTCGGCTAGCGATGCCACCGATTCCACAGGACTGCAGCAGCAGCTGAACGTGGACGCAATTGTCAAGTACTGGTTGCAGGCTGGTGCACCTGCACAGAAACTGGTGCTCGGGGTGCCATTTTACGGACGCACCTTCACGCTGACTACTGCCGAGGGCCATGAGCCGGGATCGCCGCACATAGGAAAGGGGATTGCTGGAAAATATTCCCGCGAACCTGGCGTGCTGGGCTACAATGAGCTGTGCGAGCAGATGGGACAGGAGGAATGGACGCAGAAATGGGAGTCAGATCAGAAGGTGCCCTACGCCTTCAGGCAGCGACAGTGGGTGGGCTACGAAGACATGCGTAGTCTCTCCCTGAAGGCTCAGTTTGTGATGCAGCACTCACTTGGCGGCATTATGATCTGGTCTCTGGAATCGGATGACTTTCGCGGAACCTGTGGCCAGCAGCGCTATCCGCTGCTGCACGAGATAAACCGCGTGCTCTTTGGAAGCGGCACTCCCACAGGATTAACTACAGAGTCCCATGAGGACCAGCCCAGTGAAACGTTCAGCTGCCCGGCAGAGGCACCTCTTGGCTATGTCCGTGACCCGAACAACTGCTCCAAGTTTTACTACTGCAGCGGGGGAAATACCCACAGCTTCGATTGCCCCAGTGGCCTGAACTTCGACCTCACCACCAGCAGCTGCAACTATTCCGACTCAGTAAAATGTTGACTTTTGAATGTTTAAACAAAAATAGCGCGTTTCTTCTTCTTCTATTTGGAATCTATTCAACGATCTTAAGGTTAAGCGGGAAGTTTTTGGAATCGTAACCAGGCATGCCCGGTTTCCAGGTAACAAAGTTTTGATCGCATTTCACCTCCTTAGCGGGTCGGCAGTATCCCTTAGCCTCGTCAAAGTACTGACCCTCTACACATTCGTAGTCGAAATGTTCGCCGTCGCGACACTCGTAGTAGTAGCGGCATTCCCATCTGTCAGGAAAGAATCCATCTTGCGGGCAGAAACCTTCGCCCGCCGTGGTCGGTGGCAGTGTGGTTAACATTTTCGGATCGCCCAGAGCTGAGTAGATGTTCATCAGCAAGGCGAAGCGGATCCCGCATTCGCCAAAAAAATCGTCTGCATCGATATTCCAGGCCATGGCCCCGCCCAATTCGTTATTCTTTAGAAAGTGCATCTTCGTCCAAATGCTTTCAGAGTTCTCGTAGGTCAGCCACTGATCGCCACGGGTGGCGTAGGGCACCTTGGCCACCTTGTCAAAGTGCTGGGACCATTTCGACGCTTGAGTGCAATACTCGTTGTAGGTTGTAAAGCCGGAAATATTGGAGTTCCTAGCCGGCAGGCCGGGTCCCTTACAGGGCGATCCCAAAGCAGACTTGTTCCTGTCCATGGTGTAGGAGCGCCCGAATAATGGGACATTGAGGATGAGCTTGTGCGGGGCCTTACCTACCGTCTTCCAGTGCTTTACGGCAGCGGCCACGCTGTTAGTGCCTCCGTACAGTGGAGCAATGTAGCTCAGACGCTTGCGGTGCTTCTGCCGCTCGTCATCCACCATTAGATTGATAAAGTCCACGTTCTCTACTATTCCGGGTATATTATAGATTTTCAGAGTCTGTTTGTCGGTTCCACCCAGAGCCACAACCATTAATATGTAATCCTTTTCCTGAAAGCTATACAAAAAATTAATAATTTACTAGTAACTCGTCACCATAGCCCTGCTACACAAACTTACATCATGTTTAGTTCTTCCAGAAAGATGACGAAATTCCTCATGTCCTCCGGGCGGCCGCCGCGTTTTGTGGGATATCGCCAGTCGATCTGAGCTCCTTCGTAACCCTTTTCCCCCATGAACGCTAATAGAGATTTGATGAATACTTCGCGCTTGTTCTCTGAAGCAACCATCTTGGAAAATGTTCGGGAATCTTCCTTAAAGCCACCAACAGATATCATCACGTTCCGGACGCTGTCATACTTGAGCATATCGGCCGTGATTAGCATATCTGAAAGTAAACGAACAATCAAAGAGTCATCAAGTAGTACCAAATATTCAGGAGACGAATAGAGTCCTTCAGAGACTACTCACCCTTTTCCAGGAAATCGTTTTTTATCTTGATCGCTCCAGTTTCTTTATCCACACCAATTCCCGAACCAAGAACCACATGCGTACACAATTTAGTGTCGATGTGCAAGGGGTGAAATTGACTCATATTTTTATAATACGCAGAATTCATATCATACTGACAAAATACGTGGTCTGCAAAAAATAGTTATTTTTTTCACATTTTTCGGACTTTGAGCGAGGTTTTGCTTACACTGCTTCGCCGCGCAACTGACAATTAGAAAAATTGCGAGCGTAAAAACCACCACAAAAGATGCCATCCCGAAAGGGATGCAATTATCAGTTAATTCAACTTTAAATTTTTACGAGACTACAGAACGGAAGGCTTTTAATAATTTCAATAAGATCCTAACCTCGCGCCTGTTATTTTTTAAACAAAATTCCAAAGAGACTAAAATGTTTCTAGTTTCGTTTGTTTTCAAAGTGAGTTCGGTTTGAAGAGGGAGTTTGTGGAAATCAGACTTAATAATGGCAAAGCTAACTTGATTCATATTTATTTTTTTTTTATTTTGATGTTATTTATTTTATTTATTTCATATTTAACAATAGAAAAAAAAAAAACTAAAGTGGTAAAATATTACAACTTTCTTTTAGCATAACTCCGTTCTTTATGATCCTATTCTAATTAAATTTTTAAATAAATTTCTTTGCATATTTATCTTTTAATTTATTTATACCCCAGTTTTTTTTTATACAAAGCCAAAGAATTAAATTATTAAAAATTCTTCTGCAGGCCTTCCTTAATATTACCACATTTCCGTTATCGCTATCGATATTTCAATATTTGAACTGATTCACTTGCAGTTACCTGAGGCCATATGGACTTTCCTCTTATATCTGATTGCCGTGACTAAGTTCCCAGCTATAAATATTATTATGTGAGAGTGGAATCTAATCTAAATCCAATCAGTCATAAATTAGAATTTATATGATAAAAATCCTCTCTTTTAGTTCGTTGCAATCTTTCGTATATTTTTAAATGCTCTTTGTTCAGTAGGGACAATAGACTGCCTCCGGCCAGTTGCATACTTTAGCGTCCGAATCGAAGTACGTTCCTGCCCCGCATTGATAATCATAGCGGATGCCATTAGCGCACTCGAAATACCTGGAGCAGTCACTTTCGTGTAAGAAAAGGCCGTTGTCGCTACAATTTCCGCTGGAGCCACCGCCGTTGCCCCCACTGCCGCCGCCATTGCCACCCGGAGTGGGTGTCGGAGTAGGTGTTGGAGTGACACTACCGCCGCTTCCGCCGCCTCCACTGCCGCCTCCTCCTCCGCTCACCTCCCTGCCCAGAGCTCGGTTCATGGTCTTCAGCAGGGGATAGGACTCTCCGCAAAGGCCACGGAAGTCGTCCGTCTCGATGGACCACATCATAGCGCCGCCAAGGTTTCGTGATTCCACCAACTGCATCTTCATCTGGATGCTCTGGACGTTGTCATAGCCAATCCATTGGTCGCCCTGGAAGGCGTAGGGTGCACCGTTCTCCGCATCAAAGACCGTCTCCCAGTTGTTCAGGCAGATCTCATGATAGCCAAGGAAACCACTTTCCCGGGTGTAGGGGCCAGCAGATCCAGAGCCAATGCACTCGGCTCCAGGCCAGTTCTTGGAGCTGTCGGCCATCTGATAGCTGTGACCATAGAAGCCAATGCCCAGGATAAGTTTCTCGGCAGGGGCACCTAATAAAACTGAAGGTTAGTCTCTGGAACTCAGAGATTTAATGAAATCACTACGCACCATGCGACAGCCAGTAGTCAATGGACTCGGTAACCTCGGGCAGAGGGGCATTCAGACCCAAGTATCCATCGAAGGCCATGTGGAAGTCATAGGTCATCACATTGATGAAGGTCAGGTGCTGGGAAATGGCAGGAATGTCGTAGGAAATGCTAGCCGATTTCTCGGAAGCGCCCACAGCAATGCCCAGCTCCAAGCCATACTTATCGAAGCTGTGGATGTTAACTGATCATTAATTATTCTATGATGCCTTTTTAGATCCACCTACGTTTCTTTGATTTCGCGCAGCAGAGTCACGAAATTCTCGCGATCTGCTTCGCTGCCTCCACGCTGACCAGGATACTCCCAATCCAGATCCAACCCATCGAAGCCATACTGCTGGATGAAGGCCAGAGTGGTGGAGACGAAGGTGGCTCGCTTGGCGGGATCGGCGGCCATGGCCGAGTACTTCTCAGAGCCTTCGTTCCAGCCACCGACCACAGCCAGGATTTTCAAGCTAGGATTGCGCTGTTTCAGAGCAATAGTCTGGCTAATGAAACCTATGAAAAGTTATAGATTTTAGCTTAAGAAATCTTTGAATTATGGAAATTCTGAGTTTACCGAGTCCATCGTCCATGTCCAGCCAGGTGTCCAGGGACTTGAACTCGCCGGCATCGCTGATTCCAAAGAAGGTGTAGCTGATGTGCGTACACAGGGAGGGATCGATGTCTGACGGTACGAACTTGCCATCGCCAGGACGATAGTTGGCCCAGGTGCCCCAGTAGCAGTTGAGCAGCTCTATGAAAGGCAAATGTTAATCCCCAAACCATGGCCAAGATTTATCCGCTACTTACTTTCGCTGGAGGCCACTTGGCCCAGGCAGAGGCAGAGAGCTGCCAAAGCCCAAATGGAGAATGCCTTCATGGTGCAGTCAGTCGGTTGAAGTTCCCAATAGCTTCGGGCCTTCTGGGACCGCGTTTATATAGGCCGATTCCTTATCGTTCGCATTATGAATTATTACACATATTTGTTTACCATCGCGGCGCTGATAAGCCGCCACTTAGCCTACGAAATCGCAAAAATCGCAGAAATAGAAAACAAAAGTCTAATATATTGCATCAAGCGAAAATTCCTCAATGGTTTATATCGCTCCACTTCACGGATTTCAATTAGGCTTATAAATTTAAATATTAGGTCGGCATTTTTTGAGTGCATCTTGAGATTGGGCCAAGATGTGTTCCTAACGTACCCCCCTCAAAGTGCCGTGTGCCGTGTCGTCGACCCGGATGTTGATGATTCAAATCGGTTGCCAGCTACTCCCGAACGCTTTTCGCCAGCAAAGCGTAAATCATACAATCAACACTTGCTAAGAACAATAATAGGAGTGACACAATTTCTTTTAATGATAGCAATGGCTTAGCATGAAAAATGGCTTAATCCGTGACTAGTTCTCTTTTTTTTTATATAAAAAACAAATTGTTTTGATAGCAGAATAAGCAAGGTCTTCTTAGTATCGAATCAGTTTCAATGAATTTACTAACACCACCCAACTATGCTTGGAATTGAGTAACAAATAAAAAAGAAATTGGACACTTAAGTTAATATCTGGAAAAGCTTTTATCAGATAATGAAAAACAAATAAGGGAAGGTCGTAACATTGTTTCCCTCTTTCAAGAAGACCCTTTGTTACTTTTACTACCAACCACTAGTCATGCAATGTCAAGGCTCAACATTGTTTCCATCTCGATTACGGCACAGTTGTAGGTGATTTCTCTGGATGTTTTATAATATTATTTAATAGTTTGACTTCTAAACTTGTTGGCTTAAATTCAACAGGATCAAGTGAGCAGTTTTTGTATTTTGAACGTCGCTTGACTTGACAGGATCTCCCCATCAGATTTTTAGCTCTTTATTAGATTAAATAGCTGATGAAATATAACGAATTAACAAAAAATATAACATAACAACAGAAGAAATAATAATAAGGCAATAATACATTTTTCAACTCTAAAAGTTAGTGTGCGGAGGTAATATGGTGAATATGTGCTCTTGAGATATTTAGGTTTTTGTATTTTGAAGGTTTACAACAATTTTTGTTGTATTACAATTAAGGGCATATATTTTCCTAATGTATAAAGGATCAAAATAAATAAATAAATCTTTGATTGATGTCCAGCATGCAAATATTATAGAATTGGTTTATTATAATATTAAGAGCTCCAATCTAGATAAAATGTAATAGATCATTGCCCTTAAGAGTTTGTAAGTCGCTAATTTAATTTGTTGTTAATTTGTTGCTGGTTTATGTAAGCTGATCTCTGACCCATCAGGACACAGCTTTAATTTGCAGAATTAAAACCCCATTCTTTCCCCCTAATCACAAACATTTCACAAAAAAATCTAGAAATGAACTCTACTATTTTAATTTTCTTTAAAATTGTTTAAAAGACAATTATACAATTTATGGGTTTACCACCGCAGCTTCCTGTTGATGGTCTTCAGCAGGGGATAGGTCTCACCGCAGTGTCCGCGGTAGTCATCAGTCTCCAGAGACCAGATCATGGCTCCGGCCAGACCCTTGGACAGGGCAAAGTCCATCTTGTACTGCACGCTGAGGACATTGTCGAAGCTCACCCACTGGTCACCGGAGAAGGCGTAAGGAGCGGCATTGTCGTAGTCAAAGACGGTGTACCAGTTGTTCTGGCAGATCTCATTGTAGCCCAGGTAGCCGGTAGAGCCGGTGTAGGAGCCAGCACTGCCCTCTCCGCGGCACGGGGCACCGGGCCAGTTCTGGGAAGAGTCCGACAGCTGGAAGGAGCGTCCGTAGGTGCCGACACCAAGGACCAGCTTGTTGGCCGGAGCACCCTGGCTCAACCAGAAGTTAATGGCATTCTCCACAGCCCACTGGGGGGAGTTGAAGCCAGTGCGGCCATCGGAGGCCATGGCAAAGTCGTAGGTCATCACGTTGATGAAGTTAACATGCTGGGCAATGTTGGCAATCTCGTAGGAGGCGGTGGCAAGCGACTCGCCGGCACCCACAGCAATGCCCAACTCATAGCCATAGGGAGCGAATCTAATACAAGGAAATCAGGAATTATTGTCAGGATCTTCATGCTGGTTGTATGCTAGACTCACGCTTCCTTCAGCTCACGCAGCAGGGTCACAAAGTTGGCACGATCGTTCCAATTGCCGCCACGCTGGTTGGGGTACTCCCAGTCAAGGTCCAAGCCGTCGAATCCATTGTTGCGGATCAAGTTCAGGGCAGAGTTGATAAAGTTCTGGCGCTTGTACCAGTCACCGGACATCGAGGAGTAGCGGGTGGAGCCCTCGTTCCAGCCACCGACCACGGCCAGGACCTTCAGGTTGGGGTTTTGGTGCTTCAGACCAACAGCCTGGCTGATAAAGCCCAGATCGTAGTCCAGCCAGGTGTCCAGGGACAGGATATCGCCATTGTCATTGATTCCGAAGAAGGAGTAGCTCAGGTGGGTGCATAGGCCGGCATCGATGTTGGAAACATCGAACTTGCCATTGCCGCTGCGATAGTTGGCCCAGGTGCCCCAGTAGCAGTTGACGATGCCTGGAATTTTATGGGTACACATACGATGATTTCCATTCTGATACTCCTCCAGGGATTTACTCACGTTCAGCACCAATCACCTGGCTCAGGCACAGGACTGCGAGTAATGCCAATAGCTTTCCCATTTCGTAAAATGATGATACAGTCTCGTTCCTTCGGCGTATTTATACCCTAGCCCTCGCCGCTTATCATTATCCTTATCACTCACCGCGATAACTCTCCACTCCACACCTGTCTGGCAAATTTATGGAAGCTTCGTCGCGTGCTTCTTGCTTTTTAATTTTAATATTTATACTGCCCTAGTATCTGTAACTCAAGTCCAGATTTCGGTTATCCATTTTGGAATTATTTATTATTTATTTTGGCTGCTTAAGAACCATGCAACCTCTGCCTGATCTACTGACAATCTTTGCGAAAGATTTATTTTGTAATTTGCATTTATTTTTAGGTTTTCTTTTATTGGGCCTTTGAGTGCACTGATAATGTGTTCAAGGAGCGAACAAGATTTTCATTGAGTAGAAGTAAATTATTTTGAATGGGCCATAGCCCTGATTCCAATCAAACACACTTCAAGATAGCCTGGAGAATGAGTTTATGAAATAAGAAATGATTGCTGATATTGTAAAGAAAAATTGATCAAGGGGTTGTTAATACAAAAAAACATATGGGAATATTGTAATTTCGAAAGACTTTAAAATGTTCTTACTTTCTTAAATAGACAAGGGGTTATATATGGGGAATGCTTAACTCAATAAGTGTATCCTTAAATAATTGTATTTATGATAACTTTAAAAGAAGTAAAGAACTATTATATCTGGCTAAAGAGACTTCAGATGATTATTTTAAATAAGAGAAAATACTTTATAAGGTAAGGTCAATTCATTGGAAATTTCTTTTTTAAAGGATACTTCCCATAGCAAATCACATCTTAATGTCTACCATATAGAAATACAGTTTAAATACAGAAATTCAATCAGCTAATAAAGCTTTAAAACGCAATTTATGTCTACTTTCAGGCTTTGCAAAATAAACCAAAATCTTCTCTAAATGAGGCCAAAAAAAAGTTGCCTGCTCTACAATGAGTTTTCATTCCTAAAAAACACAAACAACAAAGTTTCCAATATAATTCCAAGTTCCCTTTGTGATTTCTTAAACATAGCGTTTATTTACCAATTCGGGTGAACAAAATAATAACCTTTTCGGCATCAATTAGAGATTAGAGATTCTTCAACAGTATTGAGTAGAAATGCAAGTATAAATAAAATTTCTGCGACCAGTTGAACTGTAAAGCGCTCAGATTAACAATTGTGGTTTCAGTGCATTGTATCCTATCCCAGAGTAGGACTTAGTTGGCCACGTAGACCTCGAACTCCTTGTAAGCCAGCTCCTCGCCGCCGTATGGGATGTAACAGCAGCCGTGGGAGGGCTGAACCTTGCCCACAGTGATGGTGCCGTCGTGGGTGGCACGACCGATGAATAGCGGCTCACCTTCGGCAGTCTCGCCAGCAGGCAGGGCATTGGGCGGAATGTTTCCGGCCTCCACGGGTACCCATTGGCCGCCAGCGGCGCAGAGAACCTCGTATTCGCCGTGTCCGTGCTCACCGCCGCCGTAGGCCACATAGGTGACGCCGTGCGATGGGTGCAGCTTGCCGGGAATAAGGTCGCCCTCGTGGCGGGCTCTGGCGATGTACAGATGCTCGCTGCTATCGAAACCGCCCTCCAGAGCATTGGGAGGCACCTCTCCATTGGCGGCGGCCACCCAGCATCCGGGACCGCTGCAGGTGGGTGCTGAGAAGCCCATCACAGGAGCCGAGGGAGCAGCCTCTGCAAAAAGAAGAAAGATTAGTCTTACTTTAGACGAAGTTAGGTTAGAGATAATAGCACAACTAATATTCAAATCCCTTTTTTAAAGTACCCACCAAACCAATCCATTTTTTGTAATATATTGAAAGTTAACCTTTTCAGAAACAAATTTCTTGACAAGTTATTCGGAGAGATTATTAATATATCTTTGTTTTAAATATTCAAACAAAGTATACAGATCAAACGGTTTAACTATTGTGTTAATCAAGGCAAACTAATCAAGTAACAAAACACTTGTGCTACTATTTAAATATAAAAAATATGACGAGATAAACTCACCATCCAGCAGCCAGGAGCCGCTGGCTCCCCATCCGGTGCAGATGCCAACAAAGTTGACTGGGAACAGGCTGCCGGCGTCGTAGGACAAGAAGGCAGCGGCATCGCCCTCACGGCCCACGGTGATGACATTGTCGTACCAACGCACCCAGAAGCCGCGGAACTCGCCGGCATCGAGGATGCCAGGAGTGGGAACCTCGGCCACCTCTGGCTTCTGACGATCCTTGCGGATTACCGACTTGGTGTTCTCCCAGCCGCCCAGGAAGATTTCGAAGATGGGGCCATTCTCCTCGGGGGCAGGGGTAAGGGCCAGATGGGCATCCTTGGGCGAGCGTACCTTGAAGGTGAAGACTCCTCCGCTGGCCGGGAAGAACTGGTACTCCAACTTATCGGGGGTGTTGATTTCTGCAAATAAAATGAAGCATTGAATGAGATCTTTGAAGCAACTGTACGCCGGTGTTTTGTGGTGGGAAAGTTCTGAGGTCTGATTTATCAGCCTCAAGAATCTCCCTCAGAGAAACCGCAGCAGGGAAAATGTTGTCATAAAAGAAAACAACTCAAACTTGTTAGAATTCGTTGCTATTTATATGTTTCTCCGCCCATATCTAGATACAACACATACGAATGGGATATATATCATAATGTTTAGCGTCTGTTTTTGTTCTCGCTTGTTTATTAGCGCCGTTCGCATGATGTCATTTTGATCGCCATCAGTTCTTTGCTACAAATTATTCCAGCACTCAGAAAATTCCACTCAAGCTCGCATTCAAGTTTCGGGCTTGAGCCCGGCTCTCGACCGTCAAACATTTAACTATGGAGGTCTACTGACTACATGGTTGTGTTTGCTGTTTCGCCAGAGTGCACGAATTGTTTCCCAAGCCGCAAATTTTTCGCATGACATCATTTCTAGCGCATCTTCCCTCGGTGACCCTCGGGTCACCGGATTCGCGTTCTTATTGATTATTGCCAGAGTTCAAGGCGTAGACGTCTCTGACTCACGGCTGCTGCTGATACACATTTCGGACATTTTGGTGGTATGACCACATCGAAAATCAATTTTATATAGGTCATAAATAGCACTAAAAAGGCAGCAGACAATTTGGAATTTATTACTAAACGTTAATTGCTTCTAGATGATCACACGGTGAAAGTTGCTGACGCCGTCAGCAGGTGCAATGAATGCTCTTTAGCACAAGTTCTTCTCTCCCGATTAAGCACATATCTATTTTATTTACTTTTAATGTTTGCGATTCTAGGAAAATGTTGACACAATTCAATTTTGGTCGTGGGCCAAGAGTTTCGTTCTTTCTTATTTTGCTTGTTTGTTCCTCCGGCACCGCTTCCCCAATGATTTATTCCATTATCCAACCGCTGAGGGCACTCCACCCACTGGGGACTGGGGACTCACCAATTGGCATGATTGCTGCTTCCACTCAACGTTGTTCGCTTACTGAGATTCTGAATAAAACTGCCGAAATGTAAGCCAAATGCCGGCGAAGTAAGCACCGTGTGACGAGAGGGCCTATGGGAGAACCAAAGCTCGGCGGCAAGCTTTAGAGCTCTATTGCGATGAGAGATCGGTGTCTGTCTAGAAAGTGGACGACTGTACCTGACCGAAATAGCAACTATTTTAGCTCGGAGCATGTCTGTTCTTGCCTTAGCTTGAACGCTGGGGCATTTTTATAGACCACATCACCCGAGGAATTCCGAATTAATTATGCAAATATCTAGAAATTGTTTATGATATGAGTAAGTTTTTGTATTTTAAGGTTTAATTATTCAATAATTATGCTTCAATAAAAGGGGAGGTGATAATGCTTATAATTTATTTAAATAAGCATATATATATTAAAATATATGTAATATATTATATTAAAATAGCTCATCAATAATATCTAGTATTTATTAGATGACGTATTTATATAGTTCTGATATTCTCTGGCTTACAATTTTCTGTACTTGAAATATAAAAAATGATTAAGTATAATTAATAATGCAAATTCATGAAATTTATTAGATTATTTATGATGTGAGGGTATTTAAACAGTAGTTAACCTAGTATATATAATATAGCTTAGCACCTTCGTGACTCAGCTTGGCAAAAGCTGCTTCTGATGTCATCAAGACTAGCACAAAGCTTTTTGAATTCCAATATGCCCTGTCCTAAGGTAATAATAGTTGTAGGCATCAGTTTGTAAGGAATAGATTTACATTACTATGCTAAATTAAATAATAATAATAATTAGTACTTTGTGTATTGTATTTGTTGAATTTTAGGTTGAATTAGTATACATCCACTAATTGTGTTCGACTAACAGGGTTTTATCTCAAAATAAAAATTAAATATGGCTTAAAAGGAAGCAACTAAAATTCCTAAAGTTCCCTATACAAAAATCAGCTGATTAGGACCTTCAGTTATCAAAAAATTCAAAGGTTTTTAAAGATATTTCACTTTAAAAATATAATAAATAGTTAGTAATGATATCCCTATGATAAATATTTGTTTGAACTATATTTTTTCATTTTTTGTGTTTAGTTACAAGAAAGATATTCAAATGACACAATCTAAAATCTCATTCATTCATTTCAAGATATTTAATCTCTAGAGTACTGACTATTCGCTACCTCTTTTAATTTATTTTTTGGCTTTCTATTTTTGCTGTGCTTGGACGTTGTTGTCGTCACTTATTCACGGCGTCATGTGCCGGTTTTGTGTGGTGTTGTCACATGGACAACTAGGGAACCAGGGCATCAGGAACTATGGCCAATGACTTCACCGAAGGGGTATGAATATTTAATGTTGACATAATTGAAAACAGCGACCACTATGAATTGATTTTCCATTCGGTCACTTTATTTATTTGTATTCAAATTGCTTCCTAAGAAGTTTTAGGTACGCTTTTTGGCCCGACATATTGAAGCATACTTTTAGGGCGCCTATCTGAAAGATACCGCAACGCCGCGAGTATCTGTATCTCGTTTTGGCCAATCCACCCTGTGGCGAGGGTGCGCGACCTATCATCTTTCCTTGCGTCACTTCTTTATTGTTCCTCCTTGGCCCCTCGGATTTCACTTTTCGGTTTCAATGTCAGTTGCTTTGGCTTTGCGTCGCCGGCTGGTCGCACTCCGTTAACTCGAACCGTGCATGCGCAGGAGTTTCTGGCGAATGGGACTGCATTTAAATAAATAATTCGGGCTATTTGTGTTCTCGGATACCGCTCGCCGTGCCAAATTGTGTCAATCTTGTGATAATAGTCGATCAATTGCTCACGCCCTGCAGCTTGGGTGTATTTATATCGCAGACATCTGAATATACACACGCGTCTCCTCCTCAGTGTCAGCGTCAGAGGCAGACGACGGGTAAACAAACAATTCCACTTACAGAATGTTTACTTTCCCTGTTAACTTCGAAGTTAACAGTTCTTATTACTGAAAGGGCCTTGGGTTGCATTTGCTGGGTTATTGCATCATAAATACAGACAATTGTACTTATAGAACAGCCATGGGGATGAAAAAAGTGTCTACAGAATTTTTTATTTTCATTATTCTGGGCATGTTAACGTAAGCCAACGACTTGGTATGTTAAAAGTACAGTGAACACTGAACAATTGAAATATATTTTATCGTGTTGACGTTTAGTTTTACCCGCTTTGAAATTAGAGACAAATAAAAATCTCAAACAAAGTCTGGTTTGACAAAATATTAAATAATAATTAAATTAGGATGATATAGCAATTACCCAACTAATTTTTTTTTATATTATACCTAAAAACGGGATGTTATAAGAGTAATACTGTAGTAAAACTTTGCTTTAGTTATTGCTGTATCATTTATAGATAAAATGTTATTTTGTTTTAAAAGAAGTTGGAATAATATGTTTAAAGAAAGATATCAAACATTTGTTGGCAGAAAGTATCTTTAATGGGACTCTAGAGAGCTCCTTTCTACAGAAGAAATTTCATAACTTGAATGCTATAAATATATATCATATTATTATTATTATTATTCAATACAAACTCTTTTAAGGGTTAACAAATGCATCCTTATTGCCTTAAAAACCGTACAAACAAAGTATAAATGCAATAACCAACTTATTTAATCTTACCTTTTATGGACGATGATGCATTCTAGCAAAAAATGTCGTCATCTGAATCTAATCTTTCGTATATCTTTTGAGCAGAATGCACTCCTTCCCATTGACGAGCCCCCGAAAGTCGCACTGCGCAGATAAGCGGGCCAAACAAGTTGACTTTGTTTACACTTTCCCATTTGGTTTTATTGCTCAATTGGCATAACATTTGTGACCTTCTGGAATGCTGCGCCATCAGCATACTTGCCTCGGACTGCCGGTCAATTTAGAGATGTTTTCATTGGCTGAGAGGAATATACATAAATTAACACGATTAAATTAACATTTCCGCCCCCCATTTGTGTGACATTGCCTGAGGCAAGTGTAAATCTGGTCACTAACTGGGCAAGCTGATTCAATTGGATTCAATTGCTGGGCTGACCGCTGGATTTTCTCAAAGTGTCGAGCTCCAATTGAGACACAAGTAGCCTAGGACAATCAACTTGGCATTAAGAATGGGTGGAAATTGCAGTCATGTCGAAAGGAAAAGTGAGCAGCGTCTGCGGATTATGTCAGATCAACTTATCGCTCATACGCCCTGTTGTACGTCGGATGAAAATGAAATAATTCTCATGAAAATGAGTAGTTTTAGCCGCGTAAAAGCAAAATCAGCTGAAAACATCAAAATAAACCTAAATTCAGATACATATGTTGGCCTATGGGTGTGTGTGCTTGACGAGCCCCCATATATATACGAGTTTTTATCTACACATCCTCAAGTATGCGTCGTATTTCTGTGTATTTAAAAAACCTGTTTTATTTTGAAATAAAAAGGGGAAGAAATTTCGAGATTTGATTGTACTTCGCGGAACCCTTTGATGCCTATATTTAGCTCGTGATCAATGCAAGTCCCGCTTGGTAATGGAGTTGTTGGCCCCATGTTCCAATACGATAAATATCGCTTATCTTTTGCTTCTCTTCAACGAATTGCTGGTCTGCTGGGTGTGTTTGTGTGTGCCACAGAGTGATTGCTTAAAGGTCACAGCCGAAGGTCGTTGGTATTTCGAGATGAAAACGTGTTGTTGTTGTTTAGGCAAAACTTGGCAGTTTCCCGACTCGCAGACTCGCACAATTTTTGGAACAGGTTTGACTGGCAAAAAGGGTAGCAAACTTGACAAGGGCACCTTGGGAATGACTGAAATATGCGACAAACATATTGAATATACACTCCCATGTTAGGTTCTTAAACATTCTGTTTTGCCGGTAGCACTTTTTGCTGTCAACACGTCAGTTTTACAATTCACCTGCGAATTGCATCAACAAAAAGTGAGGTGCGACTAAGGGGGCCACATGGGATGGGAGGAAAGCGTAGCCAAAGTTCGCGTTTCGAGCAAGAGAAGTAGTGGTTCGTTCATAGAGAGTGGAGAGTGCCTGCCGGCTGTTGTACTCGTGACGCACGTCACAACCCCCACACAGACAAAGTACGATCGGGGATACGGTTCTCTCCTCCTCGTGGCTTTTTATCACAGAAAGAGAACCATGAGCAGACGGTTCTCCAAGCTCTTGGCCTTTTACTCACTCACGTTCCCCAACAGCTGTCACTTGTGCACTGCCACAAAGAGTGTTAACAATTAACAAAGAATAAATAATACAAATAATACAAATAATAAATTTGACAGCTAATTCCCACAAATTTTAAATGAAAATTAAGAAATATTACTACTTTAAAAATTAACACTACAGACAGCACACTTCTGGCCAACTTTTCGATAGAAAATAATTTTTTAGTACAAATTTCTTTTCTGTCGTTTATTTTTATAATCGATCAACATGATATCTACCTTATTTAATATTTAACTAAATAATAATCCATTTTAAGATTTCTTTCTGCCAAAATGTAATAAACTAAGTTACCCTTGTACAAAATCCTCCCCATAAAATTGTTATTTCAATAATTGGACCCAGATTTAAATGAACAACAAATATATTAAACTTTCCACAAAATCGATTTATATGTTTAGCCCTCAGTGTACTGCTCTCTGATATACATACGAGTTTTCGCACATCCGCTCGCTCTCGGTGGCATTTGATATCCCAGTTTTGGATATGTAACGCCGCCATGAGACTGTGAGAGGGGTGTTAGTGAGAGTAAGGTAAGGCGCTGAGCAGAAACTATTTAATAACCGTAGGTTGCACGGCTGTGATTAGTCTCGTGGCGCGCTCGAAAGCGGAACAAGTGGACCGACACTGGCGGAAATACTCGTAAAGGCAGTGATCGAATCTGAGTGATAAATGCAAACAACGCACATTGACAGAAAGTGATAAACAAGTGGCAGACATAAACAAAACATTTTTGCCATATTAAAAACTGTGCTTCCATCTCGGGGCCCTGCTCGCTTTCGGAAACTACTTATCGCAACGTCCCCGAGCAACATTAGTAGCCGCACGATGGCCACTCCAGCGGGTTCCTCCAGCAATCACAAAATGAACGGCAATAGGTGAGTTGTTCTAGTTTTTCGAAATCGTTGTCTTTATTCCATTGCATAAGTCTGCAGACTGCAGAATGCTGAATGCAGAAAGTGCACTTTGTTTGCCAACTGAGGACATCTGTTGTCTAGCTGTCCGCTTTCACTTTCCTGCCCGCAAATGTCTCGAACGTTTGCCAAGAGTTGTGCGAGCGCATATATAGCTAGATATAGTTTATAGTTTTATTTAAAAACCGCTGCTACTGTTTTGCTATTTTGCTATTCTGTGCCAATGCCACTGTTTTTCGCTTTTGTTTTCTTGTTTTTATTTTATTTTATCTCTCCTCACGCACGCTTACGTTTGCAAATCAGCCGGCGAGCCAAAATCTCATTGTGTTTTCTCACTTTTTACTCATTTGTTTGTACTCTACGTCAAGTCATTTGTTAGTGTCTAATGAGCTTAGATATTGATTTAAAAAAGGTTTAAATTTAAAGTATTTTAAATTATAGAATATTCGAATAAATAAATATGAAACAATTTTAGTAAAGTAAAGGAACTAACTTAACAGAACTATAGAGATTGTTACCAAATATAAGCAACAAAACTACTTTCAAATTATTTTCGTTCACCGAATTATATTATATTAATTCTTCTTTATATTCTATAATCATAATATTCTTTGAATCAGTTTAAATAAGTAATAACTTTAGAAAATGCTTCATGCTTTCCAACGAAATATTTTTATATAATTATTCAAAAATCCATAAATCATTTTAACGTTGTAATATAACGCAGGGTATACGCCTTTCCTCTCATTAACACGTTTGGTAATTATTTCCATTTTTGTTTTCGCTCTGTGTTCTCCCAAGTGTCGTTGACGGAGAAGAGTGCAAATATATTTATATTTCCACATCGTTAGTACTTAGTTAGAATATCAAAAGAGGTAGTAGCCCCTGTATGTGAAAACTTAAAAGAAAAGAATGCAAAATGTAAAACAAATATGAACCTTAACATTTTCCGTGCTAAAATCAAAAAAATCCGGGTGCATAACCAATGCAATTTCAAGCAAAAGTGAATTTACTAGTTGCTTAGTAGTTAAGCACGTGTGTTGGCTAGAGTCACATACGACCTTGGCCCGAAGCACCTTTGGAATTTTAGTGAATTGCAACGTACACCTGGAAAAATAAATGATTTTAATGTGGCAAAACTGGCCAAGTCAAGGACACATTAACCCTTCTAAGGTGTGAGACCTTTATCGCTTATTAATTCCTAGTGGCCCCTTATCGATGTCTGTAACGAGCCCCTCCTGCCGATTGCGTGGCTTATCATTCATTTATTTATTAATACTATTTATTTTTCACAGTCTACCTTTGGGCCACAGCCAAGATTTACTGCATACTTTTAAGTCAACGTTGAATATTGCTGAATCTACAATGTAGAATTAAGCCTCTGCTTAGACATCCCTCTTGTGAAACTAATAAAAAATGGTATAAACCTTTAACAGAATTATTTAGATTGAGACTTAGAACACTCCTATGATTAAGTTCCATGTAAAACCTAGAAAAGCCTTTCTGAGTCCTCATAAATATATAAAATCTGCAAAGGATTCATTTATTGGACGAAGTCCTGTTAAATTTGGTCCCACCTTAAAGCAGTTTTTATAAGACTTCTGGTTTCTTATCTATGAAACTTACCGCGAAATTCCATCTCCAAATATAATTGCCACATTCTTAGCGGATTCCTGCATGATATAACAAAAAACTCACTAAGCCGTTTCCATTACAAAAAAAGTACTAAATAAATCATTTGTTATGTGCACTTATTAGGGCTTAACTCAAAATAAATTATATATATATTTTCTAAGCCAGAGATTATTAAATATAAATTATAATAACTT
Source organism: Drosophila truncata (assembly GCA_008042515.1). Taxonomy (NCBI): domain Eukaryota; kingdom Metazoa; phylum Arthropoda; class Insecta; order Diptera; family Drosophilidae; genus Drosophila; species Drosophila truncata. The sequence continues at coordinate 114,465 of VNJQ01002436.1, read as the reverse complement.
TTAAAAACCTTGTTATTTATCTACTCTACAATAAACAGCACGTTTTTAATTTATTTTTCAATTTAAACCCATAAATAAGACCAAAATTACTCTCAGAAAATTAGTTAAAAAATAATATGGCGGAACAAATGTTTTAAATGAGTTGTTATATCTTTTTCCCGACAGTTGTGATTTGTCACGAACTTAGTCCAGATTTTGATGCATTTTTCCGCTTTCCGTTGAACGCTGATCTGCGATTGGTTGTGGCATGACGTTGTGTCCACTGCGTATACGTAATATTTTATGTATTTTTAAGTTTCAATTGAAAAAGGTGTTGAACAACACCTAGTAACTTCAGCAGATCTCTCGGAGAGTGAATATATATTAGTAATTTGGAAGCTGATATGCAATTGGTCGTTGCCTGGCGGTGTGTCCACGGCGTATACGTAATTTTTATTCATATTTAAGTTCTAGCTGCTACCAGCTGTTGATCTATCCTCGTCTCTTAGCTAGATCTCTCGGAGAGTGAATTAATTAGTCATTTGGAAGCCGATCTTCGATTGGTAGTGGCCTGGCGTTGAGCCCACTGCGTATACGTAATATTTTGCATATATTTAAGTTCTAATTGCAACCAGCTGTTGAGGAACGTCTAAAGTGCGCTCGGAGAGTGAATATTTTAGTCCAGCTATAGCTTCTATTGTCTTATCAACCCAGACACTGACAGACAGCGCGAATATTCATTATCTGTACAAAGATCCCCTCTAGTACATTTTTAATTTCAAGCTGTCAGTATACTCACAGCTTACATGAATATATTTAAGTGTCTGACCCGACTCCCCCATTGGCAAAGTGGCCCTTATTATTTGTTTAAATGTAATCTCAATAGAATCAGGGGATGTACCCGCAGAATTAGGTGAGTCTGTTTTACTGAAACATATTAAAAAGTCGTTATTGTGTAAAGAAAATACTGACTTACTCTAAAAAGTTTCTGGTTCTTTTTGAATCCAATCTGACATATTTTAATAAATACTTTTAAGAATTCAATAAGTTTATTGTTCAATGCCAAATCAATAATTATTTATTTTGCTATTGCCATTAGGTATTGATAATACTGATATATGATGGGGCCATAAATACCACCTCAATTCCTTGGAGTGCAATTCTATCTTATCGCACAATTTCTTAAATCTTGTCGGAGAAGAAAGCTTAAGGGAATCGAGTAGAAATATTTACGATTCCGGCGACGTGTCAATTTGCCAAATTTTTCCATTATATTATTTGAAAAGCAAAATTGTGAATGAAGAAATTATCGCCTTTTTAATTCCACTTAAACATTTTATTGGCTATCAATCTTTCACTCAGCAGATCTGCCAGCTTATTAGCTTTTTAAGTTATTTTTATTTTAGTTTAAAACTAAAAAGATAAAACCCAAGAGGCAGTTTCCAACCAACTGACAGCTACAAAAGGTTTTGCTTACATCTTAGGGCCATGGGAAAACTTGGTAATTCGATTCTGGCCAGAGTTTGGCGTAAATCCCATTTAAATTTGAATCTCCATCGGCGGGCCGAAGGCAGTCAGTCTGAGTGTAGCCTTCAAGCTCTGAACATCGTCGATGTGCTGACGAACAGCGAGTTTTCTGATTAGAACTGGGAACACATATAATCCGGGCATATATAGTAATCAGGTGTCCAACGCAGATAGTGAGCGAGTTATAAAAACTCGCGCTCAGCTGAGCAAATTGCCAATAATAAAAGTGTGTGAAACGCGAAAACAAACCGAGAGTTAATTGGGAAAAGAGAAAAAATAAAACAATTGTAATTCGGTGAATAAAAATGTTTGTAATTGCGATCTCGGCATGGGACTTCCAAGTGCTTGAAAAACAACAAACCGCGAGCTGAATATACAAAAGCAATTAAATTATAATTTTCAATACAAATTGTTGTGGTTGCTGACATTTTCCCCTGATATCTGCTGATATTTTCCCTGCGTTTATTCCGTTCGCGTTGCAAACGTAGACTCGTGTTATTTTTGCGGTGTCAGTGATCTGTGGTCCCCGGGTACTTAACATTTAAGCGAACTGCTGGAATAATAGCTCCCAATGCATAATAGAATATATAATATAACGTTGGGCGTCTACTATTTATTTTTGTTCGTTTCTGAGTCTTGTTTTATTAATTCTTCTTTCTGGTTTACAAAATTAATTGCATTTAATAAAATAAATATTGATAAAGAATACGTTTGTCAAAATGCTAATCCCGCCAGACTGGATGATGCACTTGCTTCGGCTGCCAAACCTGTTTAAACCCAAATATATTTTGCATAGAAATTTTTAAAACTAATTAGCAAGCTAATTTATTTTGCGCTTAATCTTCAATCGAACCTCCCAGTGATAAAGATAAAGTTGAAGATAAAGACGACCTGGAATGACGCAGTTGTTAACCAGAAGAAATTACTTCAAGATACTATGTCATACTTCATTGCAAAAAACAAGACCCTTGATCAGAAATACTCAAAGAACTCTCTTGTAATCTGCAAGATTAAGTTCAATGTCTTGGTTCTGATAAGCGATCGATAATGGTTAAGTACTATAATTGTAGGTCGAGTACTTCTTTATTAATTGATTGAATAATAACATGTAATTGTGCCAAGATTTATAAGAAAATATATCCTAGGCTGGGGATCTCCTTCATAGAATAAATCTAATCATTTTTTGTGCGTATCAATGACCTTTAGAAGGTCTTTGCGTCTGTATTTGAACCGTTAAGCAAAGCGAATCGTGCAAGATCTAAAACAAGTTAATTCAACCCGATGCAGGCTTCTTAATTACATTTCCAGTTTTTGTATTTGTTTCTCCGTTTTCCTCTCGAATCTTTAAAGTGTCGATGTGAAGTTCAGGTATTTGTTTGAAATTTTTTGGCTCAGCCATCAAACGGACCGTGCCTTATTATAGCTAGTTTAGCGATTAACTAAAGCGGCAATTAAGCGAACGCGTTGAATGGCCCACATAATGATTAATATTGTCCTTGGATGATTTTGGCAACGTTTTGTTTTCTAGCCAGGCCGACTTGAGCCGAGTTCAAAAATCGGAATCGAAAGCCCGTTTGGGCTTTTGTGTTCGAACAAAGACGTCACATTGAAGGCACCCGGTCACTTAGCGCTTCCCCCGATGACGACAATTGCGATTCATAATCGGGATCTATATAAACGATTTATTTTTTTTTTTTAATTTCATTGGCAAACATAATAAACCAGATGAATGGTGGGAGTGTGAACCGTACATCCCCATTCAGGAAACTTAATTGTTACCTTCACGTACTTGAAAGTCCCTACTAAATTCTTGCTATTCGATTCTATAGTTCTGATATCATCTTTCAGGGGGAGTCTCGACTGCATTTTTATTATGATTTATCAGGAACTAAAGGCGGAATTGTTTGAATCCGTGCTATGCGGAATCGGAAGCCCCGCCGGGGGGAATCCAAGACCAGCAATATTTAAGATACAACAAATTTTTAAATTCCCAAACGTAAACTGTTTGTAAACTCAATGCACGTAGCATAGCCCAGCTGTTGTGACTGATATTTGTCATCCACGGTTACCTACGTTATTTATTTGTTCAAAAAAAAAAACCCTTACAATCGTTCAAATATTGGTTTATTATGTTGAGCTCCGTCATGGCGGAACTTAAGTACGCCAAAATAAAAGTTAGATAAACTTTGCCCCTGAAGAGAGCCGAGCTGCAGTTGGTTAAGTAATCGAGTTCTCTGATTAACAAACTTAGATCGAACTGTCAGCGTTAATCGTTTTTCTAATGGCATCATGAAATGTTAAAGGCTTGTGACGTGCCAAATCATTGATTCAGTTGCAATTGCAACAGTTCCCGGTGGTCCGCTGTCCGCTGTCGTCACTGAATGTCAGAACAATGAGGCTTGAGGCTGGAGGTTCTGGTTCTCATTATCTGTCAGGTTCTGGACTCTCACTCCCGTTGAATTAAAATTGCACAATGGTTCCGTTTATTCGGTTTCCCATTTGTTGTTTCCCGATCTCTGGCGTTATATCATCGCACTGCGCAGAAGACCAGAAACATTAAAGAATATAAAAGTAATTCGTCATAGTTCAGAGCCACTTAATGTAACTTAAAGATATTATGAAAGAAAAGTCCGATTCAGATTCAGAGATGCTGTAATAGAAAGATTTACAAGAATAGAATTAGTATATTTGGATAAGGTTATATATAGACACTATATGCGCCTTAAGTTTTGATCTTGATCTTTTATATATATCCATTTGTTAATCTGCGAAAGCAATCCTTATTCAGCAAATCAGTTCAATTAAGACTCGTTAGGTCCATACTACGTATATAGTTATGTACGTAGAGCGACATTCATGCGAAACGTCGCAATTCCGGTCCATTATTTGGGGCCAGACACACGTGCCGCTAACGCGGATAACCCATTCTAAAAAGACAATATCCGAGTTTATTTTTAAAGACATAATAAAGCGACCCAGTTTTACTTAACATGCTGAATTATAATGCAAATCACTTGGTTATCCAGTGACATGTGCACTGTATTTCAAGATTCTTGATAATAGTCTTACAAGCGAAAAACATTAAGCGGAATTTTCCAATCTTTCGTAAATGGAACAGTGTTAATTAGCATTTAAACTAGGCCTAAAATCCCCGAAATTGCGAGCTATCAGCAGAACTGCCTTGGCATTACAGTGGGACCTTCTTCAAACAGAACAAGGCTTAAAAGACTTAAAATGCATTTCAATCGATGCGGGTAGCGGGTGGAGCAGCGCATATTAATTCATATAGCTATGGATATATGCGTAATTACGGATAAATATGGATAAATATATATTTCAAGGCAACACACAATGAATATTCAAGCGCCAGCTAAGCTAAACACATGATATTGATCCAGTTAGCAAGCAGCAGATGCATTGCCAGGTTCACGAGACTCCGAGCAAGTGAACCTGTCTGTGTCGGTTTTAGTTTTTGGTTTCGGGCCACTTTGACGTTTTTAAAAATAGAAGGAACGCGCCCCCAAAGCACGACTAGCTAGCTATTCACCCCGCTCCACCCCATCGGATCCAAATCCAAATCCGAAACCGACAACTTGCCTCCAGTTCCCCACCCGAGGTATCTACGATCGACGATTGTTCGCTTTCCGATCGCTCGTCGTCGTCGTAGATTTATGTATGGGGGGTTTTTTTTATTATAAAAATGGAATCGGGCGAAACAGTTAGAAGTATTCTTGCGCTGACTGGCGCTGGTTGTGCTTGTGCTCAGCAGATCGTATACGGGGATCGCGAGCATATCCTGTCCGCGTAGGGATATATAATATATCAGCCAGCGAACTGCAACAATTTGTACTTATTCACAACTTAGACACCGCTTTAACCAGCTGGAACCTTAAATAATTAGCCTTAGATAAGCGAAAAGAGTTCCTAAAGTGCTATGACCAAGTTAGTGACCATCCAGCTGCTCCTGGCGAGCTGGAGTTGCCTGGCACTCCTTGCCCAGGCAAAATCCATCGATGCCCCCATCGATTTCACCACAGACAATGATAATGCCATTGCCAAGGATGTGGACACCGATCCGTTCGACAGTTGGTAAGTGAAATAGAATGGCCCGCAGACTTCCGGACTCTGATCTTTAATTGGTGGTTCTCCGAAGCGTTCATGTATGCAAAGTACTAGCTAGCATTACAATATATGAGTTCAGCTTGAGTGCTTTCCTTTCCCCAGTCCCATAAACGTGACGAGTTGGATATTCGTGCTTTAGCTTTAGCTATAGTCGTATCTGAGATCAAGAGATTCGATTCAACGATAGATACTTTAGACAGGTGTTCATTTAGTAACACCAGCTGGATACTCGGACTACAGCGGCTTTAAATCCATTTAATTTGTGAATTATTTGCACTAATTAATGACGTCAGTAGTGTGTGTGTGTGTATTATATGGAAATAAAAGTGCTATGCTCTTTATATGGCGGGGCATTAGATAACTTACGTAAGTCATCCGGGACTTACTTCATAAATAGTTAATGAGGGGGAAGTGACAAAGAGTAAGTGAGTAAAGTGGGTAAATTTATGAGGGGAAAACTGAATAGTTTCAAGAAAAGAGTTCTTAACTAATTGTTTAATTAAATATCCAGTTAAAGTCCTAAGTTATATATTGTTTAATATATTTACAAATCAAATAATGACACAACATGCCCCATCTATTTAAAATTAATATTTTGGTACCTTTATAAAATATGCCTTCTACAAATATTATTTTGCATAAAAACATCTGTATTTGGACAACTCAAAAATGGTATTTCTTATTTAATTTCCAGCCAAATCTACTGCACTGGTGACCTGTTGCACACCATCCAAATGGCCAAGCTGTTTGCGGACTCAAAGACTTTTGTGGACATGAAACTGAACAATCCGCCAGCCAAGACCCTTGCAGACTTTGAGGCTATGATGGAGGCCAAGAACAGGACGCCCAGCAAGGACGACTTGAAGCAGTTTGTCGATGTAAGTTAAGAAGTTCTCCCCTGGGAGCAAATAAAGAGTGCGAGTTGCCTTTGCAGGAGTACTTCAGCCCCAAGGGCACTGAACTGGAAGTTTGGACGCCAACGGACTGGAATGAGAACCCCAGCTTCCTCGATCTGATTTCCGATCCGGACCTTAAGCAGTGGGGAATGGAGCTAAATAACATTTGGAGGGATCTGGGTCGCAAAATGAAGGAGGATGTCCTGAAGAACCCCGAGTATTACTCCATCATCCCCGTTCCGAATCCGGTGATCATACCCGGCGGTCGTTTCATTGAGTTCTACTACTGGGACTCCTACTGGATCATCCGTGGACTGCTCTACAGTGACATGCACGACACTGCCCGTGGCATGATCGAGAACTTCATGTCGATCGTTAAGAGGATTGGTTTCATTCCGAATGGTGGCCGAGTGTACTACCATGGCCGCTCCCAACCGCCACTCCTGACCGGAATGGTCAAGTCATATGTGGACTTCACCAACGACGACCTGTTTGCTATCAATGCGCTGGAGGTGCTGGAGCACGAGTACGAGTACTTTGTGAACAATCACACGGTGCAGGTTAAGGGTCACAACCTCACCGTCTACCGTGACTCATCGACAGGCCCCAGGCCAGAGTCCTATAGCGAGGATGTGGAGACCGCCGAGAACTTTGATACCGAGGAGGCCAAGGAGGACCATTATAGCGAGCTCAAGTCGGCGGCCGAGTCGGGCATGGACTTCAGTTCCCGCTGGTTCATCAATGAGAATGGCACCAATGTGGGCAACCTCACACACCTGAAAACCCGCTCCATTGTGCCCGTCGACTTGAACGCCTTTTTGTACTGGAATGCCAAGCTGATAGCCGAGTTCCATGCAAAGGCAGGCAACATTGAAAAGGTCACCGAGTACGAGAACAAGGCGCAGAAGCTGCTGCTGGTAAGTGAATAATTTCCTTAAGTTCCGAATAATATCCATTTTAATATGACTAATGATGAGCATTATTTGTATTACAAATATTAAAATTTCTTAAATTTTCCTTCGTCACAACCGCAGTTCGTCACTTAAAATAAAACACTAAGTCATATTTAATACAGAAATATAATTTAGATTAGATCAATGGAACTGAAAAGTGACTAAAATTCATGCAAACACTCAATCATAACTAAGAGTCACTTTCATTTGAAATGATTTTCAGAAATAAATTATAAACTAATTCAATATTAATCTATAATTTTTACAGGGCATCCAAGAAGTACTATGGAACGAAGAGGTCGGCTGCTGGCTGGACTATGACATGATCAATGAGAAGCCCCGCAACTATTTCGTGCCCACCAATCTCTCGCCGCTGTGGGTGAAGGCCTACAATATTTCCGACACCGAGAAGATCTCCAAGTCGGTGCTGAACTACATTGCGGAGAATAAGCTGGACTCATTCCCCGGCGGTGTTCCCAATACACTCTACCAAACCGGAGAGCAGTGGGATTTCCCCAATGTGTGGGCGCCGATGCAGTACATTGTGGTTGAGGGTCTGAACAACCTGAACACCCCCGAGGCCAAGAACTTGTCCAAGTCGTGGGCCATTCGCTGGGTAAAGTCCAACTTTAAGGCTTACAGCGATAACTTCCACATGTACGAAAAGGTAAGTGAAGGGAGAAGGAGAGCTATAAGCAATGGGGACTTGTCCTGATCTAAGATAGCATCTAATACCTTTGTTTGATCCTCTTTATTTTCAGTACAACGCCGAACAGTTTGGAGGACATGGTGGCGGTGGCGAGTACGGAGTTCAAACAGGGTTTGGCTGGTCCAACGGTGTGATAATCGAGTGGCTGAGCAAGCATGGCCGCGAGATGGACAACGGCGGTCGAGGCGGTGCAGCAGGTGAACAGCCGCAATAGAAAGAATCTGTAGAGCGAACGAACGCAAGCCGAAACGCTTTCCATCAGACATCACCATCAGAGTCACCAATGTCATCACAGGCTCAAGGCCTAAGCTCCATCGAAATCTTTGATATCTACATGCATATATTTGTAGTACCATGTATAGGAATCCATCCAGAAGCGCTCATCTTTTTTGCTCATACTTAGACTAAGGAAATGCTCTCTCTCCACCCCACTATCTATCCCTATATCTATGCCGCTGTCTGTAACCTATATCTCTGTACCGCGAACAATCGACATACCGAGCCAAGCACTGCGAATCACCACGAATCACTGCACCACAGTACAGTCAGTCAGCACCGTCAGCAGGAAGCAGGATCCAGCATCTGTGTACTCTCTCTCTCTGTTAACCAAATGTGTTTCGTCCGCTCCTGTGACTTGTCCAAATTCAAGCAATGTGAAATCAGAACATTAAATGTCTCACAGCAGCCGAGCACCGAGCAGTCAAGGTGTGGATTCACGCGTAAGTGTCCAATTGGTTGTTTTCTGTATGTGAATGTCGACACGCATGTGTACCCCAGCACCAGATCCATGACGGACCAGGCTAACCCCTCACACTTCCTATAAAATAGACCGATCGAGGGTGGCATATAAATGTAAACGAAACTACTGCTTCCACTATTAACTTTAATTTTATCTGCCATTCAGCAAGAAGCATGCTTCAAAAATCTGCCTAATTATCATTTAATTTAATATAATACTACCATTATTTTAATACACACAAAATATTTCAAAAACTTCAATCACTAATCTGAATATTTTCCAATCTTAATCCCAATCCTTTAGCTTCTCGCGTGATGAGCATCGTGGGCGTGGCGGCTGTTACCATAGTAGCTCTGATAGCAGGTCGTGTTCTATGGTGAGGTAAGCAGTGCAAGATCCCCAAAATCCCCACAGCCTAATTATCTCTAATTTGTGTTCTTTTCTTTTCTAATCTCTTCCGCAGAGACTCTGTGCCAAACAATCTGAAAGTGCTTCCCCAATGCGAATGTGATTCCCCCCGTGTGTGCGTGTGTAGTGTTTGTAATTGTTCAAGAGATTGCAGTATTAGATTTTCATTATGCGCTAGTTGTTGAAGTGAGAGTTGTACATACAGAATTTACATGGGCATGCCCGACATTGTTATTAATTTTTAATATATTTAGTAAATACCTAAGCCAATCCTAGCTCCTCGCAACCAAATGAAGACACAAATACAATTGTTAAACTAATTTACAAACCTCGTTTGCCTTGTATTTTGGAATAAACAAAATCCCGAACAAAAACCCAAGCGAACCCTTTGTTGCATGACACGACCCAAGTATACATTTTATTTAATTGTTGCTCCCCTTTCTTATTGCAGGCGAAGTTGGTTTAAGTAGACAACAAAACAAACGCAATTCGTTTTTAATTTGTATATTTGCTTTGAGTTCAATTCAATTATGAAAACTTACCTACGACAAAAGCTTATAGACAACTAAGTGATCAACATAAATGGAGCATAAAGGTACGTTAAAATAGTAAAATAAAACATTGTCGACCTAAGACGGCAAATGGAAAGGTTTGACCCCCAAATCGTAACTGTAATGAAGGAGCACGGAAACAGAGCAATACATGGTCGCACACACACACACAATAACTAAGGCTTATAGCCCGGCTGCCTAGTTGGACTGATGATGCTGTCCCTGCTGCTGCTGCTGCTGCTGTTGCCCCTGCTGCGGCGCCTGTCCCTGGCTGAAGTAGGGTGCGGTATTTGGCGTGAGCAGCGTGTGACAGATATCACAGACTCGGGCCACACGCTTCCGTGGCCCCGATGGCACCGTTTTCGTTAGACACTTGTCGCAGTAGATGTGACCGCAGTGCCGGCAGTGCATCTTTCGCACCATGACCGTAAAGCCGGCATTGCACGCGGGACAATTATTTACATCATCGTCGTCCTGCCAGCGTACTTCCGTATCGGCGTGCCGCAGCTCCTCCAACGACATCTAGGAATAATATACAAAAACAAAAATGTACATAAAGATTCAAGTGAATAAACCATATTTTTATTTTTTTATCACACTCACCTGCAGGGTTTGAGATAGTTTGACGAAATCCTTCTGCACGGTCTCCATGGTGGAGAGCTCCTCTTGCAGCGTTTTAATCTTTGTCTTGTACTCCGAGTTGGTTTTGGCATACTTCTCCTGCGAAAAAGACATCGGTTAAAAGGGGAACGAACAGTCAACAAGTATCACTTCTACTTACATTGGCCTCCTGCAGTTCAATGATTTCAACGCGACACTCGGACAACTGTTTATTGAGCTCAGCCTCCTTGCGCTCCAGTTGGGTTTTGGTCGTCTCGTGTGCCTGCACCGTGACCAAGTGCTCCGTCACACGATCCCTGTGAATACAGAACGAGCATAAGCCTGAGCTACACACTTATCGGGGGACTGAGCTTCTACTTACTGCAATGATTTAATATCTAATTGCATTTTGCGCTTAATGGACCGACGCTCGTTGTTGCTCTCTTCAAGCTGGGCCCGCAGGATTTGGGTCTCGTCCAGGGTGCTCAGGCACTTCTGTCGCTCGTACTCGCTGCTGAGACGGGCTTGGATCAGCTCGTTTTGCTGGCGCAGAATCAATTCCTGCAGCTCGACGACAGTGTTGGGCAAATTGATGTACTGATTCTCGATCTCCTCGGACGTGGCCAGATAGCGCCCCGACAGAAAGTCGTTGTCCGCCTGCAACGTCTCCAGCTGCTTGTTGACGCGCTCCCTGTCATCGGTGACACGCTGTATCTGCTTCATCACCTCATCCTTGGTCTCGAGGAACTTCTGCTGCATGTCTAGCAGTCGCTGCTCGTTCGTCTTGGCCTGCTCGCGCAGACTTTGTACTTCGCTCTTGTGGGCCTCGCGTTTCTCCTGCCACTGGTCCTCCAGCTCCTTTCGCAGCGCCGCCTCTTTTGCCATACTCTCGCGGGACTCTGCCAACTGCTTCTGCAGCAACTCTACCTGCTTCTGTTGCTTTTTAATGTGTGCGTTTAGCTCTTCGGTTTTTTTCTCCGCCACGCTGCAGGCCTCGCAGCTAGACTCGGCAACATCCATGGACGTGGACTTGTGCCTGGCGGATGCATCGAGTACCGAGGAATCCTCTTTGTTTACTGCTAATCGGGCCTGCAGTTGCTCATCCTGCTCGCGCAACTTCACCTTTAGCGCCTTCATCTCCTCCTGCAGCTGCTCCACAATCGAGTGCAGCATTTCGGCCTCCTCAGAAGGCTAAAATATGGTGAATTATTGTAAGTAAACTCAGGGTTCTATATTGGCAAGATACTTACAAATGGCTTTCCGTTGCCATTGCCTTTTCCCGATCCCCGATTGTCATCCTCTTGCTGAAAGCTACTGTTTAGCGAATCACTGCCCAGCTTGCGCACCGAGCCCAGCGTCTTCTTAACCTGATTCAGCACTTGAGGCGCTATGCCGCCGGATGACTCAGCTTGCGGTTGCTGAGCCAGGGTCTGCGTTTGCTGATGAATGTGGTGGTACTTGCTCATCTCGACCTTGAGACGCTCCAACTCCGCCTTGTAATGTGAGGACTCCTCAATGGTGTCCTGCACTAGCTGCTGCAGGGATGAAATCTCCTCTTGGGCCTTAATATCCCTCAGCTGCATTTCATTCTCGGACTTGAGGTCCGCCACCATAAGGTGGGTCTTGAGTTCGTCCAGTTCCTCCTGCAGCTGCCTGCGCTCAGCCTGGCTCTGGCTAACCTCAGCCTCCTTCTGCATGTAGAGCTCCCGCATCTTCGCCCGCTGTGTGTTGAACTCGTTTTGCATTTTACGCATCTCGGCTTGCAGGATAATTAGATTTTGCTGGCTGGGCGCGTCATCTTCACCTAAAGAACGAATGTGGCGTTAATAACCGAAAGTTCCGGGCTGTACCCTTACCATTAGCCGGCTCCGTGGAGACTCTGGCTTCCGTCTGGGTCTCATTCTCTTCCATTTTCTATAATAAACGAAGACTAATTTGTTATTTTATTTGTACAGAACCCTTATGTGTTGGGCAACGCTCGAAGTCGCCAGAACGTTGGGATTAGCCAACACTAGGTATTGCTGACCGAGTGACCGTATTTGACGCGTTTAAAGCAGTTCAAATTAAGCGTTACTTTTTGTCAAAGAAACATTATGTAAACTTTAAATAGATTCTTAAAGCGGCTACGTTATTAAAATTGTTCAAAATTAATAAACATTTTCATTTAAATAAATTGTACATTTAATGTGCAGATTTTAAATCTAATTAACTAACACAGAATTAAAACCAATATTTTTAGACTTCAGTATAGCTCTTTAAACTTTAATTTTTTTGTAAAATTATCATAAAAACCTTGATAAATTTCTATTTAGGGAATGTCAATATTTCCAAAAAGCCAGTGATAGTCAATATTATTCCGATTCGCCAGAATTAAGATTAATTAACATTAAAATATTAGAAAACAATTTTTAAAATTGTGACATGTTCAATAAAAACTTTTACAAAACATTTTTAAATATCTTAAATATCAAAATATCTTTTGGCTTAGTGTTGGTTTTTTAAAAAGATTTGACAAAAAAAAATATCATATTTTTTTATATGGTTTACCAAATGCTAATATTTCAAGTCTTCTTGGGGTCATAAGAAGCAAAAACAGTCAGTGATTGCTAAGAGATTTATTTACTCAAATTTGTAATAAAATCCTAAGCAAATATAAAATTTATTCATTCAATTTTGTTTAATAATTGTTGGTTCTTTGTATAAGACGAGGATTGTTGAACATTTGTTTTATTTTTAAAATCGGAATCCATTTTCTTTTTCATTCTAAATTAAGTAAGTCATGCCATAAAACTTCACAAGTTCTTACCAAAGAATTAACTATTTTATGGAGTCTAAATGCTCCTTTCTAGAATGCCTTAGGTTTGGAAGTTAATAAACATAACTAATACCTTCAAACCGTATTTACTTTACTCACTTTTCTTTTGTTTACAAATAAAACGAAAAAGCCTTGCACTTGATTAAGTATTAAAACATCCTCAAATGTACGCAAGCAAAGATGTTACTATATAATATAGACTATACATCAAATTAATTTATAAGATTTCTTATTTTTTGGCAACTTAGTGAGAGCTTCCCAGAATGTGGATATATCACCACAAGTGGATGGTCGACTCTTAGACGTTATTCTATGAAAAGGCCAATGACTACCGGACGCGAATGACTAAGCCCCCTCATCGGTCTATGAACTACACACAGTTGTCTCGAAATTTATGCAAATTACATATTAAGCGTCCAAAAGCGAGGAAAAGTTTCAATAATGATAAATTATGCGAGGGAAAAAGTTAAATTCATTAGTGTCAGACCGAAGCATAACGCGAAAGCGAAAACATTTGTTTAAATAAGAATCCAACGAATTATATAGTACGTATGTATGTACAGTATGTATGTGGTTTTGCGGGTCAACCTAGTGATATCAGAAGAACTACGCATTAGGCAAATCAAAACTCAAAACTCGCTTTGGTAATTACAGCAACGACAGCAGAACCCAAGCATTACTTAAGCAGCTACCGCGCTGAGATCAGTTCGTGCTTCCTTTCCTCGGTTGGCCGTTGGGAATCTGTGAGCTCACTGACTGTCGATGTCGTCATTGTCAGCTGGCGGAGATTCGAGGCGGATACAAATACTAAAGCGCTGGCAGCGACACCAACAGCAGCAGCAGCAGCAGCAGTAGCGACAACAGCACCGATGTTGGCCAAAATGCTCGCTTCAGTTCAGTTCGCATTGGATTCAAGAACGAGGCGGTCGGAAGCGAGGAGAGCTGGCTAGCAGCAGCATCGGGAAAATACGCGGAGAAAAACAAAAACGCGGCGACGACAGCAATTCTACTTATAAACTTAAAAATAATACATAAATATATAAATAAATTCGTATGTGAATGAGTGCGCGGAACTGAAATTATGGCGAGAAAGTGTTCAATGATTTGAGTGACAGTGACAGCACTCTACCTATTAAGGATCGATCCTCAAGCCAGTACAAGTCAAAGCCATAAAAAAAAACCGTGATTATTCCTTACTAACTTATCAGTTGATAGAACCTGGGATATAATGTCGCAGGGACAGAACCCCACGCCTACGCCCGGCACACCGCCGCCCTCGCGAAGGGCCAATCGACCGCCGCGAATCAACATTCACAATCTAAACAGCGGCTCGGCTATGGGCCAATCCTCAATGCCACCCAGCGCCCAGCCGCCCTACACGGCGCAGACAAACTACGGCACACAAGGTCCTTACTGGCCGCCAGTGGCCAATCCCTTCGGATCCGGCAACTTCATGACCAAGGGCTACGAGGGATTCCTTGATCTCACCAAGTCGGGCATGAGCTTCGGCGAAAAGTTCACCTATGGCCTGTACAACAAGTTCAGCAAGTGGTCACGCCGATGGTTCACTCACATGTTCCTGCTCTTCGTCCTGGGCCTATACAGCGTTGGAGGTGCCCTTCTCTTTCAGACTATAGAAGGTACATCACATAACACATATCTCAAGCTATTAGCTTATCAGGTTCAAGTTCAGCCTTAGATGAAATATTTAATTTGCTGGTGTTTCGAGAATCTGTGTAGTCGACTTCCTCTACAAGCTTTCATTAGGTCTCCGGACGCCGAGTGCACTAAACGCCTTTGTTTGCTTATCAAGCTCTTCGGCAATTGTTTGGAAAACAGTAAACAGTTCCCGGTCATTCGGATAAATACACCTGCTGCCGAATGTCTGAGCCAAAATGTAATCGTAAAAACATGCCCCATCAGTTTGGCAGACGACTGAATCAGTCGGTCCACAGAATAGATGAAGGAAGGTACAATCGAATCTCGGAGATAGACATTAATGAATCAACAACAATGTGTCGTATAAACAACCAAGTTTGCGATGATTAATTGGCGGATGGAGGAGACTTGCCGAAATGGGGGCTACTCCATCGGCAAGTGAGTGTATTGAGAGGAAAGAACAAAGCATGCAAATCCACCTAATGGAAGTACATAGAACAAGGCAATGCATTTGCTGCAGTCTCTAAAATTTGGAAAGCCAAATCCCTTTGATTTATGTCAGCCAAGCGCGTAAATGTGTTGGCACAGCTCCATGCAATTTTTTTGTTTCTCAGGGCAAAAGTTAAGAACTATACTTAGGTCAAGGTTACTAATCCAAGATGGTTTATGCTTTCAGTTCGACAGGGAGAGCTGGAGAAGCTGGAGCTGCAGGCACTGCAGAAGCAATTCTTTGAGGAGATGCGCAAGATGACCAGGGATCCACAGCTGAGCGGGGTAAGATTCTTTACTTTAAGAATATAGAAAAAATAATCAGTTTAATGTCATGAATTTTGCAGTGGTCAAAAACAGAGTTCGACAGTCAAGTGCTGCGCATCATAAATGATCATCCATCCGTTGTGGAATCGCTGCTGAGGAATGGACTGGCCGAGAAGCCGGATCCTTGGTCCTTCTGGAATGCCATGGTCTACAGTTGCACCATTTACACGACAATAGGTGAGTGAAGAAGTATTTTCATGAGATCCAAGTGTGTTGTGGGTGCAAAAACGCCCACGCACGGAAAATATGTTTTCTTAGGTCGCAAGACTTTCTATTTATATGTTGCGCTGTTCCTCTTCATTATTAAGCCAACGAAATATGTGACACAAAAGATGGAAATAGTTTTGAATACTTTTTGCGATCCTCGTCGCGTCGTTGGCGCTTGTGCGGGATAAAAAATCACGTCTCTTATTGTGCAGACAGTTATGAGAGCGCTCTCGAGTGGCGTCGGAATTCTTTGGAATACTGTCACCGTTCTTAATTGGGACTTATAAATAACTCAGCACGGCCAGAGCACGGCACAGCCTTTCACCTCATTCGAATTTTCCCAAAAATTCTTCTCCTCGGTACACACAACATTCTCAATCGCATTTGCAATAATTTCACTTTTAATTTGCGAACGACTTCACGCCCATAAACATGCCACGAAAATGGAAATTAATTCGTCCGAACAAATCTACCGCTAAGATTTTGAATGATTATTCCATTTCGTGGAAATTATGTTTAATTTTTTGTGATGCGGTTAGCTAATGGCTTGATAGCCCCTTTTTTATTCGATTAACATGCTCGGCGGCTTTAGTGTCGCCTTTACTATTTGCCAGCCAGAAAATGGGAAGCGTATTTCTGGTGAATAAATTCTGACCACTGGGTTCCTCTTTTGACAAGCTTCCAAAACAGCAGACAAGTAAGAAATAAATACGAATAATCCCGCGAGTGTGGAAACACAAAAGCAATTAACACAAATATCTAAATTATGGCCCGGCTACGAGGACAAAATTTGGCTCTGAAACAAGTGTCTGGTAAACAGTTTTGCGAATTTCGGATTGTGAGTGCTTTGAGTACACTCATCTGTCAGAATTGGCACAAGATGTAAGCAAAAGGGGTTGCATTTGTGATATAATACACAGTGCAGTTAATTTGAAATCGAGAAAGAGACTAAATGCCCCTCTCCTAAGTAAACTATTTATTTTTAGATCCCGAGAATGTCACAAAAATATAACCAATTTAACTCAAGACACATTATGAAAGATTGAAATAAATTGTCAATTGTCCGAATTTCGAGCAGAAAAAATCTCGAGTGATTTATGTTCTAAGTAAACACTATGGCGAACTGACCATAAAACCAGAAAGCACTTCATAATTCCCAGCCAAAAGCAATATCATAAAACTGTTGCTGCCGCTATTATAACAACGCTTAGTGAAGCCATTCGACGGCCGATTGGAGGAGGCCAGAGGCCGACAAGTTTAATAAAATGGTGCATGCCCAAATGGAAAACAAATCGGGAAGGCAATTCCAAAATGTTGAATGAAATTGCGGAAAATAAACATACACAAAATCGCAGCGAAATTCCATAAAAGCGAATACGATCCGTCATCAACGATTCAGGACGGAGAGAGAGAGGTGCTGAAGCGGGAAACTGAAAAGTATCTGATGAAAATTTAGCAGAGATTTTAATTTATGCGAAAATGCAAAGTGTCGAAATGGCCTATAACAACAATGACGTCACCGGGAATATTGATAAAATACGAGAAGTCCAACAAAATATATAAAATTTGTTGGCAAATCTTTTTCAATAAATATTCGTTCGCTGCGAGAACAGCTGCAAATTAAACAAATTATATCCACGAATCGAACAGGCAGCAAGCGGAAGGAAACCCCCATGCCAAGCATTGTTAAGCATTTTAAACAAATCCCGGAGAATTCATACAATTTCAAGGGAATTCGGATGAGTTGGATGCTTACATAAATCTGATAAATTATAATTCCATAAAACTTTTGAGTAGGGTTCAAACTTCCGGCGGTCATTTGTATTTATTGTTTAGAATTTCCGTTTTTGTAACTTGTAACATGATCGTCCTTTAAATGTGTAATATTCTGGCACTGTTTTGTTACTTTTAATCAAATATCAAATTTGGCAATCGTTGCTTAACAGCTGCATTATTATATTATATAATAAGAAATTATTTTAAATTGTAGAATTAAAATTTAAAATACATTTCTAACCAAATCTAAAATATCTGTGCTAAAATCAAACCGGAAATAGTTAAAGAGTAGTAATTATGACATATATTTGAAAACAATGTTTCCGTGGCTCGCAATTATGGCCCAATAATTTAATAACTTTGTATTTTGTCGAATTGCCATATTTCTCAAAATATTAAGCTTTCTGGAAGACTTTTGTGATATTTCAAAGTTTGCAGGAAGTCAATTTATTGCCTTTTTCTTGAGTGCTTAAAAAAACGCCTCTTGTAAAGTATCTAAAATCGCCATCTATGTTTTGATTTAAACTGCAAGCTATATGGATCTTGTCGTGATATTTAGAGCTTTCACAGTGGTCTTAATCATATAAAAATCTTAGAGTTTAGCAAGAACATATATAATCTGCAAAAAATGTTATACCTTATTGGATTGGGTAGAATCATAAGCTGGAAAATACTTTTTATGATACAACTTTTTTGCTAACTTCAAAAATAACTTCAATTAAATGAGCTTATTGAAAAATACAACATAAGAAAATTAATAAGAGCTTAATTAGGAGAATAAATTCATTTTAAGGTGAATATATAACAAATCTAAAGCCTAAAATAATATAAAGAAGACAGCGAATCAGGGGAAGTGTTAGCTGCATCGTCTACAAAATATACTTTACTACATTTGTGGCTATAGCAAAACAGCTGTTGGGTAGCCACGAAAATATAGACAACAAAAGTGAAAATAAAAATTTGAATTTTCCACTCGCTCTCATCAGTTGGATGCCAGCCGTGGTCGAGTCAGCGAGCACAGAAAAAGAACAATCTCTCGGTTCGCGACAAGCTGTAGAAAATCTATAGAATCAGATACGGATACAGACTTTTTCGTATATGTAATCATATCTGTCGAGTGATACAGGAAACCTCTAGCAAACTCCATCCAGTCCCAGCTTGCAAGAACTGCATCTCGGTCAAAAGGGGTCGCCCCAGCAGGGTTCACTGCAGCCGAAAGTGATATAATTACCCAGAGGCATAATTTTCATCAGCGGAATATGAAGGCCTCGTTGGCCCGTTAAAAATAGACGGCCAGACGATGAACGCGAGCACAAAGATAGATCGCGAAAGTAGCACACGACAGCGGCTGGACATGGACATGGATCAGGCGGCGGCTGCGGCGGAGGCCAGACACCAGCAGCGCCACCGCCGACGCCTGGGACGCAGCCACCGCGAGCCCACCCCCGGCACCGAATTCCAGATGCAGCAAGGGAACCAAAGTCCGGCCAGAGACGATCCCCTCTATCCGGATCCCTCGCCGCAGA
The DNA here is from genome assembly GCA_008042515.1 of Drosophila truncata. Taxonomy (NCBI): domain Eukaryota; kingdom Metazoa; phylum Arthropoda; class Insecta; order Diptera; family Drosophilidae; genus Drosophila; species Drosophila truncata. Next base: position 95,182 of record VNJQ01002436.1, on the reverse strand, counting down.
TGATCCGCATGCAAATACGACCGCCTGGCACTCTGTCCGCCCACGAGAGCAAGATCCTGCGGAAGCGGGACAAGAGCTTTGCCAACACCGCATCGCGGAGTCATTCACAGCCACGGGAAGCGGAGAGACTGAGCAGCCCGGATGCCCACCAGCTGATTAAGCACCGCAGCTTATCCTCGCCGCGTCACAAGGAGGAGTCCAGTGAGAGCGAGATGACCACCGGCAGCAGCAGCCAACCGCAGCAGAAGATGCCCGCTCTCAGTCTTGGCCAGACGCACGACACCCTCACCCGGCTGGAGCAGAACCTGCAGCGTTTCGAGGATGAGCGTCGGCGGTTTGATGCCGAGAAGCGGCTGTTCGAACGCGAAAAGCGGGAGCACAAAATGCGACACCGCCAGCAGCTGGACAACGAGGAGAGGAAGCGTCTGCTGCAGAGCTACCGCAAGCTCAGCGATCGCATCCAACTGCCGCAGGACGAGGAGGAACGCCGCCGTCTCATCCACAGTCTGCGCCTGCAGCGGCACGAGGCGCCCAAAGTTCGAGGGCGAAATCGTAGTAGCGGCTACGAGGAGTCTTCCACGCAGTTTAGCTCCTCCGATGCAGAGCCTGCAGAGGAAGTACACACCAGGGCGCGACCACTCAAGTCTCTGCCGGGTTATGTGGCTGCACCGATACGTGGAGCTCCGCCACCGCCTCCTTCAGCACCGTTAAAGCCACCGGAAAGAGTCTCCGTGAGCCGAAACAACTCCCTGTCGCCTGTGAGACCACAACGTCGTTCCAAGACACCAGAGCAGCGGGAGGAGATCCTTCGCAAGCACGAGTACGTGGCAGTGGGGGAGACCAATAGTGAGCTCATCAAGCCCCGGGCCACAGAAGCGGAACAGCAATCGGACCTCATGAGGAAGTACATGGAGGCAGCAGAGCGGGCGGCCAAGGCAGAGGCAGCCTTGGCAGCGCAAAGCCTCTCGGCGGAGGGAGTGCGTCGAAGCAATAGCTTGCGACTGACGGAGAAGGAGGAGAAGTCCTCGAAAACAGAGGCTAAGCGTAGCTCCAGCCTGGAGCGTCCCCTGAGGGCCAAGCGATCGGGCAGCCTGGAAAGGGGAGAGAAAGTTCTGAAAGTAGAAAGTAGTGCCGCTCAGTCAACAGAAGGTCCTGAACTGGATCCTAAGCCAGAAGCTGAGCTGGATGTATCTCAACAACAAGAAGACACAATCCCAAAGGCAGAACTAGAAGCCAAGCCAACTTTTATGCAGCGCTTTAAGTCCTGGTTTGGCCGCAAAAAGAAGGCTCCCAGCGAAGATGTCACAGATGTGGCCGCACAACCTCTGCCGGAGAAGATAGCCTCGCGGGCATTCCTCTACCACTTCCGCCTGGAGTCAGGCCACGAATGGCGGCGCCTCAAGCTGGACTATCCACAGAGGGTCGAGGAGATGCGTCAACTGCGCAACCACTGCGTCTCTCACTGCATTTGCCTGGCCATGCTGCTGGGATTTGGCGGTCTTCTCTTCCGGTACACGGAAGGAGCCTCGGAGAACATCTACAAGTGCGAGGTGCGCAAGGTGAAGCGCGATTTCATCGACAACCTGTGGGACGTCAGCCACAACATGAGGTATGGCTGGTCAAGTACGGGGAATGCTGGCAAGTGCGGCAAGTGACCTGTTTGTATCTTTGTCACAGAGAGGATGACTGGAAGTCTCTGGCGCGCCAAAAGTTGCGCAAATTTGAGGACGAACTGAATACTCTGGCCGAGCTGGGCCTGCGGCGTTATCCCGGCCAAAAGTCCTGGAATTTTATCAATTGTTTCATCTTCTGTTGGACCGTAGTCACCACCATAGGTAACAGCGATAGAGAATTCATCGTTGGAAGGTTTAATCTTATTTTACTTTAGTAAATGTTGACCTTTTAGCAGGAGAAGATCTTATTTATATTAGTGATTCCTTGTGGAAAATCTTCTTATTTTATATATTTGAAGTTAGTAAATCACTTAATTAAATTAATAATTAATTTTCCCTCATTCTGTCTTCTACAGGTTACGGTCACATCACTCCAAAGACGAATCTGGGACGCTCACTGACTGTTATATATGCCATCATTGGCATACCCATGTTCCTGATCGTGTTGGCCGATCTGGGAAAGCTCTTCACGCGCAGCGTCAAGTTCCTGTGGGCGTATGTGCGGCGTGTTTATTATACCCGGTCCTGCCGGCGGATCCGGAAGCAACAGCAAATCAGGGATGCAATGACAGGCTTCAACACTGTGTATGACATGGCCATTCGGCGGCCTAGCATGTTCTTTGGCAAGTCCGGCGAAGAAAATGAAGAAGAATCGCAGGATGCGGAGGCAGGCCGCTCACTGGGCACATCTCACCCGGAGACACCCACATCGCCATATCCAGAGACCTTCGAGGTGGACGACGAGTTCAATCTGCCCGTGTCTGTGGCCTCTCTCCTGCTCATCTCGTACATCCTGCTGGGCACCGCTGGCTACGTGATGGTGGAATCCGAATGGCAGCCCCTCGACGCCTTCTACTACGTCTTCATATCCATGTCTACCATCGGCTTCGGCGACCTGGTGCCCAGCAATCCCATTTATTTGATGGTCAGCATGATTTACTTAATCTTCGGCCTGGCCCTGACCTCCATGTTCATCAACGTGGTGCAGATCAAGCTGAGTGACCACTTCAAGAGGGCCAGCGCCAAAGTGGGCGCCACCATTGGCATGAATATGGCCAGCGAGTTTGGCGACGAGGGCGGCTCCCAGGTGAAGACTCCCTCCGAGCTGGCCTCGGTGCATGGATCGCGTCTGGACAGAATCGAAGAGGACGGTCATGAGGCGAATGGCCATTCACCTCTGCCACCACTGCCCTCCATCCTGCGAACTCCACGTCCCCTGTCGCCAGCGTTTAATGGAGCGGAAGCTAATGGTAGAAGCGAAGCGGATGTGAGTCCGCCGCCACTGTTGCCCAGACGTCAGGTGTCCGTGGAGCCCCAGCCGCCGGCGGAGGGGGAGAATAAGAAGAAAAAAAAGCACAGATTCTTCTAGGAAAAGGAGCCTGCCTGACACAATGTTAACTAGTAAGGAACTACACAAATGACATGGCAATTTTAATCGAATTTACGAGAATTTACTTCTGCACACACATTATTTATTATTTGTTATTTAATTTTACTTGTCACCATCTTAGGCTAAGTCTAAAGTTAATTAAATAAAACATGACAGTTGACAATGGATTGTAGTTTAATGAAAAATGGGAATAGGTAAGCTAAGAGCTTAAAATTTTCTTTTAGGCGATAGGATTTATTTGTAGTTGAAAAGAATATTTGTTTTTATTTATTTATTACAAGAGTTGAGGGTATAAATATTCTGGAATAGCTTTGTAAACTTAATTTCCTGTTTTAAAAACATTTTTAATTAAATTTTAAGCCTTTTAAATATAGAAAAATGTGTATAAATATCAGATACAATTTCTAAAATTAAGTCACTAATCAATTAAGTCCATCTTCGTTAGTTCCCCATACAGAATGCAATTATCAAATGCATTGGATACTTTGTTCGGGAATGCGTCTCATAATCCCAGTGAAATCCATGCCAGCAAAAGACAGCAACAACAGGACGCAGCGTCAGGACACAAATCCAAGTGCACTCGGCAGCTGCACATCTGTTCGTCACAGGAGTGGAAGAGGCAAGGAGGTAGCGGCGGTACGCTGAGTTGAGAGAGTGAAGACTGCTCACGCTCTCACACGACAGGACGACAGGACGACAGGGTTCGGGCCAGCGCTCGTGTTGCTGTTTCGATTCCACAGTGTTCCTCAGGAGTGGAGTAGAGTCCTTAGAGCGGTTGCCTGGCCAGTTGTTGTTTTGACAGCGTGCGGTGCGGTTCAGACGTCGGGTTACTTCGCCTTCGCTTCGCTACCAAAAAAGAGGCGCCAAAGCCAATCAATTGACAAATATTCTACCAACTCGGTGGGCACAGAAGAAGGTCGCCTCAGCCCCAAGATTGTCACAGCTGTATCGGTATTTCTGGTGACTCAAAAAGAGGGTGAAGAAGGCAAACATTTGGTGTGCCACCGATCTCTCAATCGATCGCGGCGGAAGAGCGAGTGGCCGGCTGCTCCCTTCAGTCTCTGTTCTCTCGTCGCTCACAAACACCCCTTGACGTTGGGTTCCTGGTGTCGCGTGTGCCGCCAGCCACAGCCACAAACTACAAGCTACAATCGGCAGAATATACTTACGAACTGCACACGCTACACCCCGCCACCAGGTGTGCGTCAGTGAGTGCGCCTTGGACTTGGCCGATTCTTCTGGTTGTTTGTTTCGGTTTTTGTTTTGCTGCATCCTTTCACAACGTTGCAACCCAGCTGTCATCCCGATATTCGCCAAATGACGCCCGTCCGTAGTTGATTGGAAATCAGTGTGCCACATAGCAGCTTGTCTCACGGAATTTGTAGCACAATTTGCGAAAATGTCCGCGATTAGCAGTCGTAACCAGAAAATGGAACAACAGGTAAGAGCTGCTTTCAAGGAGTGGGATTCAAAGCTTACAAAGAAGTAGCAGGAAAAGGAGGTGCCATAATGGAACCGTAGTTTCCAGAGAAAGTATTAATCTTTTCTGTTGTTTTGGTGTTAAAGAAATTTGAACAATTTTTGTCTCATATGAAAATTTGTATTAATTTTATAGGGTCTGGTATGAGCATCAGCTTAACTACAGTTTATGGCGCTTTGTTTTTGTTATATTTTAGGAAAATAATGAATTTTAACAAATTGTATTTGTATCTTAGGGGTTAAAAGCAAATAGTTCTGGCAAAAGAGAGAGAGAGAGCGAATGAATAGGGGAAATATGACTCAGTTGAATTTTATTGCAAAAATAACATATTCCCAAGGCGTCTATAAAAAACAAGCATTTGTATTTAAAATGAAAAATTATGAATAAAGAAACTTAACTATAAAAATCGAAGAATTTCTAATTAAAGTAAATATAAATTAACCGTACATTGAAACGTAAAATATATAAGCTCCCTTTAAAACCAAATTTTCAATGTTCAGAAAGTTATAAAAATTTTATTATACGAATTTTATTGGTGAATATTACCGTATTTAATTCAAATAATTCTCACACGTTCACACATCCGAACTTTGGACGAATCATCATTTGAACAAATGTTAGCTTTTTATTTGAATTCGAGTTCGAATCAAAGGAGTTCCAGCCCATGTACCGCAAATTGTCCGAGGGGACTTCCAGAGCTACGTCTCCATCTTTGTAGTGAAAATATTGGGCGTTAAGATGGCTATAAAATAGTTAATGTTTTAATAAACTTAATTATTCGCTTATTTAAATAAGAATATATTTAGACTTTTAGTTTCCAATAAAAGGAAATTGTTGAGGAAAAGGATCTTTAAAATAGTTCTATAAAAATGGATACATACCTTTCCCAGCAAGACTTGAACCACCAAGCCCCCAGATAGTATTGAGCACAATTCTTTTTCCTATAAGCATCGTTATCCCGATCGAATGTAGAGAAGGGCTGACCCTTGTGGTAGGTTAACGAGTCGCCGGCGGTGCCGCTGTAACTGCCCAGGTGCTTCAGGTGGTAATTCTCCGACTCGTTGCCAATGGAAAATTCGTCATATTTGGCGTACTTCACCACTCCGGCCTGGTTTTTCATATAGACATAAAGCTCGAAAGGCTGGAACGCCGTCAACAAATGCAATTTTTCAAGACCGATAAAGAAATCCCCGTTGAGGCTGCCAAATCCCGCCTTATAATCACTCCAGTCGCGATAGAAGTTGACCAGACCGTCCCGTCGCCTCTGAATAACCAACCAGCCATGGCCAGCCAAATCCGAGTCGCAAAGAGCCGGAAAAGCCTGATGTCCCGGCACCTGAACAAAGACGCTCGAGTTGAGATTGTTCCTTATCAGACACGAGGTGGGGTAGATACCCTCATTGCCCTGGATGATTGCCTCTCTCGTCTGCTGCAGCGATTCCTGGCGGGCCTTTAAGCTGATAGGAGATAATAAAGATTAACCCGGGGGCTGATCGGCCCTCCATATATTACTCACTCGAGCAAAAGTTTATCAACAGAAGCTAGTATGTCCACCGTGGCCTTGAATTCCTAATAAAAAGAGTTAAGTTACAGCCTGTGTGGATTAAGTCGAGTGTCCTTAGTGTCCTCACCTCCTGCAGCTGAACGTCGGTTATCGTCTCAGATACTCCCGCAGTTATGAACAGCGATGCGATAGCCACTAGGGCTGCGAAAGCATTTGCGTAATGCATTTCCGATTTCACTATAGTGAGGAGATAAGACGTGCTACGGTCTGATCGGCCTGCTGACACCAACTGAGCTCAGTGAAGCTGAGATCGCACTTATAGGCTGGGTCTCTGAGACATAAGAGCTATTTAATCGCGGGAAGTACCTTCTTTGAAGCTTATAAAATACGATTTAATGTTACCAGAAACTAACGAACAAATTAAACATATAAATGTAAAAATACCAGAGCAAGTCTAACTTTCAAGGCTTTACAAATTTACCAAAGAAATATTTAATTTCTGCAAGGGCATGTCAACAATGCCTTTCTCCATTCTCCCGCTCTTGTTTTGCCAGCGGAATGGTGAAAATTTTAAAAGAGAAAAGAATACCAAACTTTTCTTTAACAACCTCTGCAGCCACGAAGCAATCCCTATAAGCCAAAAGGGTTCAGCACCTAAATTTCTCGTCCTTTCAACCCACAAATCTGACCGCTCCATCCCCACGACACCCTAAAAAGTGCCTCAACGCCTTTTCTAAGCCGCTTTGTTGTGCCCAATTCCTCGTGGCCACCTGGCCGTCTGTTGCCCGGGCAACGAGGTCCAAATAAATCGAAGCCAACCGCCAAAGGCTTCCGGGAGTGCGGCTTGGGTGGTGCACTGACTGCAGCCAGAAGGGACTGTCATTGGCCCTAATTATGTTGGTGGCACGGACTGCGATCCTGCCCACATCTCACACCCAAATCGAAGCACTTCGATGTGGTTGCCAAGTGGCAAGTTGCAGGTCCTTTGAGCTGGTTCGATTTCGTGTTGTGCTGGCTTATGAAACATGCAAAAGCTTTACGGCTCGACGAGGCTCCTTAATGGCAGGACCACATGAAAGCATAATTCCAAGACAATTTAGAAGCAAACGCAATTGTCCGGAACAAATGTTTCGAATAGGATTTCATATCGACTGAAATTTAATTTAATTTAATTGATTTAATGCACAGAGACTTCCTCTAAATAAATCCCCAGGATTAGTTCTAAATATTCTCGAATTTAAGCTTCAAACATGGGTAGAAAATATAAATTAATTGGCCAACAAATGCCCAGTCATGCCGAAGCATAAAATCCTTGGCAAGGATTGCATTCATTCACCATTCATCTCTCTGGACAAACGCTGTGGTAATTTCCTCGAGTTCAAATAAACCCAAATTTATTTCGGCCATAAAAAAGCGAAAAAGGGGGTCACAAAGTGAAAAGGAACAACGCTGAAGCCAATTTGCACTTGGCATAAATCAACAGGAAGATATATGGACGTCAACTCATAAAGCGGTCGCTAAATATACACAAAGGATTAATGAAGACTTCGGCTTGGACGGACTGAAACATTGTTGTTTGGGTCCTGCGTAACTAAGGGCAACTGTCACATACACAGCCAGAAAACTTGGGACACAGACAGACAGACAGACAGTAACTAGAAATATGAACAAAACGAAGTATTTAGTATTGTTTTCATGTTTGCCGTCGCCCATGGAGTGGCGTTAAGCGAAGAGCTCACAAAATCGATGGCAGTCCGCTTCGAGGGGACGTACTAAGCCACAGGATAATGCGAAGTAATAAGTCACTCAATTGCTTTCTCCCCTTCCACGTGTGAGCATAATGCGTTCGATTTCCCCTAAAACTTTCCTCGCACTTTCCCTCACATTTTCCCTCACACGAGAGCCAATAAATATGGCAGCCAGAAGCGGATATGACGCACTGCCTTCACTTTCTAAATATTCAAGTAGCATAGGGTGGACCCTGAGGAAAAATATTAGAGATTTAAGATTAATTCAAATAAATTACTAGGAACTTAATTAAATAATAAATAGAATTAAACATTACTTTTAGTGCAATTTTACTTTCCTTGTTAAATACATAAAATTACTATTAAAACGTACTAAAAGATAATGCATTTATACTGTCAAAAATCGTGTTAAAGGACCTCCTTCAATAGCTAGCTGGTTTTCCTTAGAACTAAGGTCCACCTCATTTGGTTTGTGTGCCGTCACTTGACTTTACGGCTTTTTCCTATTGTTCCAAGCCCTGTAATTTGGGCTCTGTTGCTTTTAGTCCGAGGTTCTTGACCCAACGGACCCAGCGGAAAAAGCGGCTGGAATCGAATCGAAAATTCAGCAAACTTCTCGAATGTCAGCCCATCAAAGTCGACAAAGCCTTCAATATTTAATATAAACAGTATTTAGTTGGGATGAGACAGGGTATTAGATGCGCATTTAGGTCCGTCATTAGGAACTGATTGAGTGCTTTGTGGAAAGCTTTTCAAAGGCCAAATCCGACGCCTCGAAAATAAAATACCTTCCACGAGCCAAACTTATTCTCCCCAAACTATTCAATGAGGAATTTCATGCCGTTTTGCCGCAAACTATTTGATGAACAATTTCGCGGGAAATCCCCTGGCTCACCTTTAAATTTAGGTGTAGTAGACGGGGAAAAATGCGATGTGAATTCACTTATTTCGCCCCGCCAAGGCCGTAAACGCCCAGCAATGTTTGTATAATTCATGGCAAGCTCTTGGCGATGTGTTCGCACCTAAGCGCCCCCTAATCCGGGACGATTTTCGTAGAATATTTTGTTGTCCTGGAGCAACAGGCAGTGGGGAAGATGCTGAAATAAAACCACGTATTGAAACGCCCCCCAGAAGAAACAGAGACCTTCCTCTAAATACTCGGGTTTCCCAAAAAGCAATTCATTTTCAATGGGAGCACACAAATTCGGACACATATACTTAATAGCTGGCAATAAATTGCTGGATAAAAGCTTCTCACAGCCTTCGTGTGCCTTTTCAACAGCTCTCATTTCGTTTTGTGATGCTGCCATTTTTATTTGACTAAAAACTGCAGTTGGCAGTTGGCAGTTGGCAGTTGGCAGTTTTGCAGCTTAGTGACCAAGTGCCAGACTCTAATTTCATCTCACATTCAGCACTGGGAACTTTATGCTTCACGACACTCAAAGTCAGGTTATTAGGTTCAAAAGGCAGACTTTTCTAAGAGAATATTTTAAAGGTTTGTTAATAATTACAGAGCAGTTACTTTTAAGGTATATTTATGCATAAAGTTTCCAAAATAATTACACTTTCAAACACTTCTCACTTCAAGTGCATATTTTTAGTGCAATAAATTTGATGGTTCCATTTTTATGATGATTAGAAATGTATACTTCACAACGTTTTTTGTTCGGCAGAAACTCATTTCAATTGAGAATTCCATTAATTGCCATTTGACGGTTTCCATAGCCATAGCCTTAGTCAAAGCCGGCACTTTGATTCAATTTATCAGCCACAAAGTTCCTGCGGCACCGTCAGCCACACCAGCGAAAAGTTTTGCATATGCAGCAGCCAAGAAGGAGCAGGAGCAGGACCTGCAGCAGAAGCAGGAGCAGAAATAGGACCACCAGCAGACAGCAGCAGCAGACGAAGCACCACGAGCTGACTGCATGTTGCAAATTAATTACATCCCTGGGAGTGGTGGTGTGACGAACGAGAGAGTGGCAAACTTTTGGCTCACTTTTCGCAACGTACAACGGTTTGTGGAATTTAGCGAATATTTCACATAGACTAAACAATTTGTTTTCATTACAAATATGAATAAATCTGATTTAATTGGCAAACTTGTGTTGGAGGTTTTTAAGTGGCTTAAATTTGTCACAGTTTGCTAAATTATAGTTGGCCTAGTTTAAGGCAAATATTAGCAATTTAAGCAATCCTGTGGCATTTATTGAAATTAAAAAAAAAAGGAGATATTGAGGGAGAGTAAGACTATGTATAAAGCCTGAAAAAGTGATGCTCAAGAAAGAAAATATGGATTTTAATTTCGTATTTATTGTGTGAAGGTAGGGAAATATTTATATTGTATTCCAAAGGATTTTATTTACCTTAATGCGTATTTATTCTTCAAAAAAGAAACTAAAAATTTAAGTTTAAGGAGTTCAAACTTATTGGAACATAAAATAACTTTAAAAATTGTGCGAAATCGTAGCAAATTTCACTCAACATTTAAACCAAATTTCTGCTTGTGTAGGGAAAAACGACCAATAAAGGAAAAATGTCTTTAATCGCCTTTTGCACATCGGTTGTGTTTTGTGGTCGGCTGTCACACGTGTGGTTTGCTGTGGTTTTCTGTGGTTGCAGCGGCGGAAGCTGCAGCTGACAGTTTGCACAGCTCACGTCACTGATTAAGTGGTCAGGCGGGTGGGTGGTGGTCAGTGGTTTATCCTTTATCCTTTTTGCAAAGAGGACAAGCACTTCGTTCAGCTTTCACTTTCTCGTGTCCATGGCGATGCCAGTAGTCCTTATCCCGTTGCCATTTGTATTCAGGCAGGGACTTTGGTCCAAATTAGGGCCGGGACATGATTCGGCCAAATGTTGTTGCCAAATAATTTATGTGTCGCACTGCCTGGAATTGTTTATGCGTCGCCTGATCAGATATTAATGCGAATTCCGTTTGATGACAACAGCAGGGCGATTATTTGCACTTTTCCCATTCAATTGAAAACTAATTAGACCAGATATCGGCAGAACCAATTAAAATGCATAAAGGTAGGAAAATAAAGCGGTTTTCTGCATTTGCATAAAGCCCTGCATGTTAATTGGGAAATTATGACAAGTGGCACAGCGATTGGTTAAATCCAATAAAGGATTTTGCTGCTGAATAATGGAATGGTTCGGAAGGCAGTTGAATTGAAAATTGAAAAGCAAAGGAAGCGTTAATACAAAATGGCTTATTTAATATCGCTGTGCCGGGAAGGGGAAGTCGCTGTCCTCGGTCCCTCGACGATGACTTACTTTGCTTTATTACAAAATCATACTTTCCTTTCGAGTGTCTCCTCAGTCTTTGCCTTCCTGACAGCAGCTGGAAGGACAAGACACTGTGGGGATGATGGTGATGGTGTCCCTACCATTTGCCATTCCACTCAACTGAGATTTTTCCCCATTTTCACTCTGAGAGAGTCCTGGTCCGGCTCTTGGGCGCTTTCCTGTCGCCTCTTTTCTGGCACGAAATGAAAATGTCCGAATGGACCTTAATAGTCAGATTATTCCTTGTTGCCATCTTGCACAAGTCGTCAGATTTATGACACTCGCCTCCTGCGTCGTCTGGCCGGAGATTAAGACTTTTTCAAGTGACTTCAAGTCGTGAATGGCTGCATGAGAAATTGCTGCAAGCCCAATTGAGCTTGGCTGGAAGAGGCCCGCATCCATCCACCCATCCATCCACTTCAATTTGCATTTAAATCGGGCATTTAAAGGCAGCGGCGACCAGAAAGAAGCAAATCCAATTACTCTGCAGCCGGTTCTGTGCTCTGTGTTTGCTTCTGTTGTGATGATGACTTTTGCAATATTTATGGCAGTTTCCAATTCTCATCCGGCTTCCTGAGGCAGCCTTCAGGGAAAACATTCCCCTGTGTGTGTGTGTGGCTGTCATAAGCAAATAACTGTATTTATTCAATTTGATTTACGTTTATTTTGCAAATTAATTGCCAAGTGCAGCCGTTCTTACCTGGCCAAAGGGTATTTGTCCCACGAACTTGCTGAGAAGCCCTCGCCATGGCCAGTGTCTTTGCTTAGGCACTTTGCCGTGGAAATGGACAGTCCGGACTCCGGACTGTCAGGAGTTGTAAGCTAATTAATTCAGCTTCATCATACGCCTCGCTGCCCTCCAGCACAGAGCTGTCCCTCATTAGAAATTTAATTAAAAGCAGCGTGTAAAAAATTAAAAAAAAAAAAACTAGAGCCTTCATTTAGGTAATTAAATTCCTCTTTTTGGTGTCTGGTTTTCCCTGCCAAGTTTCGGATTAATGTAGCTCTTTTTTTTGCTGTTGTGTTGCTTAATAAACGGAAAATAAATTGTGAAAATGGTTATTTATTGATAAAAAACAAATAAAGGTTTAAAAATTCAATATAATTATATCCAGAGTGACGGCAAAACCGTGATAAACTCATTTTCGCTGGGAAAAATGTGATGAATATTCGTTTTCCTTTAGTGAGCAGTCAGTTGGGCGTTCCGTTCATTGTTTATTTTTCCAAATCGAGTCATCAAGGCAGCCATAAAACATTTATTGCTCTCGACTTTTCGGCGCTGTTGGCAGGCATTTAAAATAAAACCATGCCAGTTGTGAGCCTTGGGGGGCCGGGCACTGTAAATGGAAATAAACGAAAAACATAAAAGAGGAAAATCAGTGAGCGACTGCAGGACACGGACCAGGCCCCTTCCGCTGTGGGTCTCCGTTGCGGCTGTCCGTTTTCCACTGTTGGCTCATCCGCTGCATTTGGCTTTAAGCTTCTCTTAATTACACTTTTAGCGCCACTTTTGTCGGCTTTCCCCCGGAGAGATTCTGAGATTTGTGTCGACACCCATAATGGCTGTAAAAATGCTGTACAATTTTATAATTTCACACAAAAAAAAAAAATAAAAAGAAATCCGCCGTCGTACACATTTATGGAGTGTTGGTGGGCTTTCCGGTCAGTAACTTTTGATTGCCCCTCGAAGTATGCAACAATTAACTCGCCTCAAGTGCTCCGTCTTGGTCTTTCCACCATTTTCCTACTTACCCGACGGCACCGAAGCCTGTGGCACTCCCATCAACTCATTTTTACCACCTCTCCCCGCTCTCTCACTCTGCCTGCGGCTCGCCCTGTGCGCTGCCCGTTTCTCATTTGCGGCCAGCTTCTGATTTTGATTGTTTGCCTGGACCCCAGTGCCCGTCCCCCCATCCCCAAGGACACTCTTCTTCCTCCGCTGGTAGCTGGTAGCTGGCAGCTAATTGCGGTTAACCTTAAAGCGGCTGAAAGCGAAAACTTTGTGTCGGCTGTGCCAACTCTTTCCCTGTCCCTCGGCACCCCGTCACGTCCACCTTAAATGCCACCTCAAATGCCGAAATGCCACCCCGCAGCCGAATCCATATTCCCTGGCCTAATTAGTGGTAGAGGTTTGTTTTATCGCCTCCATTGAGACGAACGTACATACATAGCTGGGGCTTCAAGTTCGACAGACGAGAAATCGCGATGTTTGACTTGGGCAAACACCAATTAAAACGGATTGATACCGATGGGAAAATGTTAAGAAATAATTTAAACTATTTGTAATGCAGCTTTAAAGGCTTTAGTTGTTTTAAAGAAATCTTGTTTATTTTATGTGCTCAACATAATAAATACTTTAAATGCATTTAGAAGGGCTTTTTCTTAATAATTAAATATTAAAACTGATGAGTATCCGTTCACAGAGTAAGTGAATTAACATTATTTTATCTAAATCTAAAATAAACCTGTAAAAAAAGTTTTCTTAACATTTTTTGTTTCTGTAACAATTTGAAACATTTCACAATTTATTGCAATCATTTTCCTATGGCTCTGCTTATGTTTTTAAAGCTGAATAAGAAGAAAGTTGTCTTAGAATTAAAGCAAAGCTTAAATAAATCCCTGGAAATCCAATTCATTTAAATTCAAAAGCTTTTGACAGGACGTGTCTAGAATAATATTAGGAATTTGATAAAACTTCTTGGCTTTTTTTGTTCTGGAAACTCAGAGCTTAGTCCAAATTAAGCCAAAAACTTTTTTGCTGGATTACATTTAACGAACTTAGTGGCTTTAAATAAAGGACACTCAAGTTTTATTTATAAGCTGGACAAGTCAAGGAAAATAACTCACCACATATTTCCAATATCCATCGATGAAAAGTCAATTTCTTCGAAATGAAAGCCATTGCCAGGGACCTCTCAACTGACTCACGTTAAACATTTAAAAGGAATGTGTGGTTAGTCCTTCCAGGAACCGAGGAAAAGTGGTCAAGGCGCGTCCTCAACTTCCACCTTAATTACACAAGTCCCAAGAGGAAGGCGGAAAGTAAAACAAGGGCTCCTCGCGCCCTTCGATCCATTGAAATTGGAACGCGGTCTGTCATGTTGGAAAAATCGAAGGTTCCACATGTGAGTTTTGAAAGAGTGTGAGGAGTGAGTGCCACGAACCGTCAATGAAATGGGAACTCGTACCGCTGGCATTTTCTGTTGGCAGCCAGCTAGGCAATGTCCTCGTCACTCACTCATTCATTCATTCACCCATTCATCCAACCGCTCAGTGCGCCGCCAGTCAGGCATGTCAGCGTTCAGGTTGGATTAGCCAGGTTATCGTTAAAGGACCCCCTCTTTCCTGAGGCTCTCCCTTTCCCCACTGCCATTACTTTGCACCTGTATTTTACTTAGTTCTTTGACAACCTTTGGTGTTTCGCCTACATGGGTGGAACTTGTAGTTTTTGTGGAAGGGATAAAAGATCCTGTCACAAATAATTATAAGAATATTATTATAACAATGTTTTTGGGACACATTTTTAATAGTTTTCAAATTACAGAAATTTTTAAAAATTTATTTCAATGGTTTTATTTGTCTTCCTTTCGACCTTCTTGATTCGCTTTAAATTCCATTGGAAGTCCTTAAGCACCCCTTGATCCTATGCCCCTGTGCCTGCCTGTGTGTGTGTGTTTTTTTTTATCGATTGTGTCCCCTTCTTTTCTGTTTGTTCTGACACTGAACCACAAACGCAATAACAGCAGCAGCGACTGACAACAGAACGCCCCAGCAATGTCGCTCCACGTGTCGTATACGCGATTGCATTTCAATCAATTCCATTGCAGTTTTTTTTTTGTAGCCCTCTCAAAAGGGTCTAATCTCTTTTTTATTCAGTTGCCACGGACAACGCTTTTTGACGTCACCATGGAGGAGAGGGTGCTGTGCCGAGTGTGTGCCCATGGCAGGTGGCAAACAAAAGAAACTTCAGATTTCCTATCGAATCGGAATTGATGATCTGGCAGTGACATATGACAATCATAATGTCCGAATGTCCCCAGCTATTAATTGTGGCTCAAGGCAGTCGCAATATGTACATGGAATTAATGGGCAAAGCTATTTATTATGCAGACAAGCTGCTGGATAATTAATCGAGCAGTATAATTAACCTGAATTCCTTCACCTGAAGAGATTGAAGCATTGCCTGTAAGCCATGTTTTTCCTACTCAATGACATTTGCATATTTTAATCGAATTACGAGAATTACGAGAATTCCGAATTGCTGTGTGAATGTGAAGGTCTCCCCCATTCGCACGTCGCATCAAGGTCGCGAAAAGCGATTGGGAACTATTCAAAAATGAGATATCACTCGTACACACACACAGAGAGAAGTGTCGGATTGGGGCGCATTGTCATCGCCCAACGGGTGATTTACAGGGTGGAAAATAGGGAAAATATGGAAAATGTGCAGATGAAATCGCACATTGAATTTCACTTTTAATGCGAAAGGAAAACATTTGATGCCAGAAGACGACAACATGACAGTCGAGCCATGCGATAGTTGCAATGCATTGGTGGCAAAAGTTGCATGTTGCAAGGAGTTTTTATTGATAAAACTTTGCCGCAGCGGCGCTTGACTCAGTGTGCCAAGGCAACGTCTGGTTGCTATCCAGTAAAAGGAGGAAACTTCGGGTCTGCGCGTGCCTGCAACTAATTCTGAGCCAGCGCTCATCCTTGAGCCCATCAATCAAAACTTTTATTTAAAATCCTTGTTTATTTGCGTCCATAGCTGCATGATTTATGGGAACTTATCTTCGCTTAAAGGTCTGCCCCCAGGAGTCAGTTGAATTATTCACAACTCGGCAAATTTCCCCTCTATAAGGTTTTAATCCGGCTAATTAGCTTTGACAGGCCGTATGAATTCCCCCGACAACTGTCCCCAGATGCAATTAAAATAATTACTGTCTGCTTAAAACTGTCGTCACTTGATGAATATGCCACAACTGGTGGTGGGGCTTTCAAGGATGCGCAATCAGGACTGTGTAGCCTGCAGATGAAAGGGAAACTTTTCCCATTCACGACACGCACTCAAGGCGAGCGAGCCCGCCTAAGTAGGCTGCAATTTTGTGCTCAAGTTGTGCCAGGACGAAAGGCGAAAGCGAAACGGAAATGCAGCTGCTGTCGGGCATCACAAAGCCTGAATGTAAATACATGCCAACAGGGCTTTGGCTCTGCCTCCGTCACACTAATTAAATAACAATTTGGCAAATCCAGTTAAATCCCTGTCCAGTTACTGTCAAGCGCAAAAGGCCTTATCATAATTGCAAGTAAATTAGCAAAGCTGCCCCCGGGGAACGTGGTTAAACGATTGTACCAAGACCCTCCACCTCCTTCTCCTCGCCCTCTGTCATGCATGAATATTCAATCGAGTCATTTAAGCGACGACAGGCCGTATCCATGGGCATTAAATGTGTCAATGTGTGTCTGCCCTGCTCCCAGGCAGGAAGGAGAAGCTTCTCGATTCCCTTGTGGCTCGTTGATGGGCCCCATCCGTCCGGTCCCTCGGTCCCTCCGGACGTGGAAAGTTTCATTCCCATTCGCATTCGCATTGCCATTTCCCAGTTACCGCAATCAAAGGCACACAGAAAGAAGCATTTATATTGAAAAGTTCCAATTGCCTGTAAAATGCCAAAGCTGATTTTCCTTCCCGCTGCCCCAGCTTCTGACTGATACACACATATGCAGTTGGTAAACGTTTCGACTAACTGGGGGAAAAAAAAGAGAGTTTCCTTTAGTGAAAAAAAGGAATTTATATATATTTGGGACAAAGCCGATTAAGTTAAGAAGAAGCGACAACATTTTTCTGGTTGCCCCGGGACCATAAGTTTGGATTTCATTGGTTTTTTGACCACCATAAAGTTAAAGTTAAATCCTTTTTAAATTTCTTGGGTTTGCTGCTATTACAAAATCAAAATAAGGCTGCCCTAGATTCGCACACATGTGTAGTTTTTTGTCCTGCCAACTCTCAAGTGAATTAATTCCCCACATAGTATTTCTCCTACTCACAAAGTTTCCTGCCATTTGTCACATACTTTTCGCAGAAACTTTGTTTATATTTCACACAGTTTCGTCACCTTAAGCAACTCAGCTAACCTGGTCCCAAGGGTGACCTCAGCTCCCACCTCAGCCCACAGGCTCACCTGGGTTAACCTCGCACAAAAACTTTACCCCCACCGACAAGGTTTTTCAACCATTTTGGTATGCAACAGGAATATCTTGCGCGCAGATATTGCAGTCATCTTTATGAAAGAAAATTTATCTAGCCAAAGAAGGGAAATAAGGAAAAGTAATATCTCGTAAGTAGCAAATAAATATGTGAGGATGTCAGAGACAGAGCCGAGGAGGGAGTGGGGAAAATGTGTGCGGTTGAAGGAGGATTTCCATATTGAACCAGGGAAATAAAAAAAACGGAGAACCAGAGAGTGTTGCCTGGAAAAACTTAAACGAAGAATGCGAGCTGCGAGTATCCTTGAACATACAGAGAGAGAGAGATGCAAGGCATGTCCATGTGTGCATGCGGGGTCCTTCTTTTTATGTGCACACATTACGAGAGTCCTTAAAATGCCACAATTTTCGGGGGACTTTAAACTGAAACGACTGCAGATGCTCATTCGCCATTCACTTTGACGCCGTGAAAAGTGGGCAGAGTCGGCGGGGTTGCGGGTTAAGTGAGGAAACAAAAGACTGGGAACTATTTTCAGGCGAATACCTTAAAGATTTTCTGCATTTTTAAATGCGTTTTTTTTTCGTGGTCAACACAATGGCTTAAGCAGCACTTTAATTAATTAAAATTTTCTTCTTTCGGGAAACTTTTTTGTGAGTTGTAAGCACTTTTTTTGGAAACTTTATGAGCTGAGTCGAATAAAACTGGAAAAACTATTGAATAGTTGAAGGGAAAGTTGCCTTGGCCCGGGATTTGGCAAAGAACAAAGCGATGTGCCAACATTTTTTCACGTAATAAAAATATTTCGCTTCCCAGTGGCAAAGCGCGAACCGAAACTTTTTCAATTTTGCAATTTTTATGCATTCTATTTTGTATTCTCAACAAAACGTACACTTTCTCGACCCACATACGGTTTTAAAATGTGATTTTTATGGTATTATTTTGTGTGCAAGATTACTATATTCCTTGGAAATGGTTGTTGTTTCTCCCAAGTCGCATTTGGAGCTATATTTTCTTTAACTTGAAGTTATTGCAGCGAAGGGGAGTTCTGTAAACCTTGGTTAAAAAGCTAATAAGGTTTTTAATGAATTAAAAAATGTGGTTTCCCCTGGGATTTTATGAAAATTTATCTCTCCGGATCTGGCAAGACCTGTGTACAGCTAATATTAATTATTCCCATAACTCCATATTTGTGCTTCCTGTATGAACTGCACTGTGCAACAAAGGGGCGTCCAAAGACCCTTCTCCAAAGAAATCCATTTATATTTGGACTTCCAGCACCTCCACACCTTCATCGGCCAGAGAACAAACAGAATGGAGCAGAATATTTAAGGACACTGAGAGAATTCAATTACTTATGAGAGGAAATAGTGTAATTTGTGTTGGAGTTGCTTATAAATTTAACAAATTATTATTAGATTTGATTGTTAATGACCAAAATATTTTACTTTAATATTTAAAGGTAAATTTCCTGACTGACAAAGAGTTGTGTGGCATTTTCTTCCTGTTTATTTACGACGAACTCTGGGTGTTCGCATTCCCGTGGCAACAATAGCCCAGGCAACGGACTCACTCGTCGCCACCTGCCAACTCTTTATGTTTGCCCCGCACAAACAATTCTCCTTGCCGAGCACTCGTCGGGGAACCTGGCACATCCGGGGAATCCGGTACGGCCAGCCGTCAAGGCTCGCGGTCCCCCGGGCATACATCGGATGGAGGACCTGCCAGGCGGACACATGCCACAGTGGAAACTGATTTGACCTTTCTATGGGGATGAGGGGGGAAGTGGGCCAGCACAATCCGGCTCCTGGGTGTTTGCCCAATGTTGTCCCGATGTCCCGACGTCCCGAAGTCCCGGGGCAGGTGCAGAAGCGTGAACAGGAGAGATGGCTGGGACCATGTGTCCCAGTGCTAACGAGTGAGGCTCATGGACTTTCTGTTAGTCAGCCTTCCCTGCCAAGCGGACACATGCCTTCCGACACCCACAAATATGTAGAACAAAAGCCGGGATTCGCTAGAGGCAAAATTACTTTGACTTCTCTGCACCGTGGCTTAGACTTGGTTAGCCAGCAGTCCTTTAAATAGTAATTCTGAGTTCATAAAGGGATAAAGATAATGTAGAAATAGGTAGCCAAGGTCCAACTGATTTATTTACAATTCATTTTTTGACTTAAGAGCTTTATAGACTTCTAAAGCTGTTCTTATGATGTTCTAGAAAGAGTTAAAATAGTAAAGTTTAAGGAATCAAGAAGTACTAACACCTAAATCAAGAGCATGCTTGTGCCTTTATTTTTTCAAAAATATCCTTACACATGACTCAATGTGACCGCGTTGGCATTGCGATTGTTTTCTATGCCTTTTCACTTGTTCAGGCACTTGGCCCTCGTCGCATTTCGCTGCAGAACTTGGCTCACACACATGGGGGGCACGCTCGCACGCTCACACACAAAGCCGCAGTCAATGTCGCTTTCTTGTCTCCTTGTTGGCTCTTGTTGTTATCCTTGTTATTGTTCGGAATTTGCATACAAAACGGGGCCTGCCAAGAGCGGGCGAGGGGAATTACACTAAAAACGTAACTAATTTGCGCCCGAGGATCTCACGCGTCTCAAATGTATTTTGTGACAGGACTTTGCGTCCTTAAGTGGCTTTGCCAAGTCTTAAGAACTTTGTCAGTGGGCTGTGAGCAAAGGAATTTGCACTTGTCAGGCGGCCCCAAAGACGGAAATCAAAGTACTTGCCAAGAAACATTCAGCGGAAGGAGAACCAGGACGATTGGGGGGGGGGGGAAGGATGTAGGGGCTTTTGGGGAAACCAGAGCAATTTTCTTGTTCCCATTTGTTGCTTTGCCTTGCGGTTGGCCAACATACAACTGCGAAACCGGATAAAGGAGAAAGCAGCATGTCAGTTGGTTGTATGCAAAAGGCGGAAGAAGCTATATTAGAGCTGGCACAGGCAAGGATACCAAGTGATAGCTGCCATAAATATTTTATAGAAATTATTGATTGTATTACCACAGCTGCCAAATAAATTATTACCTAATTGCAAGGCAGTTAAAACTATTTTCTATTTTTTAAACTTAAACTTAAACTAAAGCAAGCTAGCTTCGAAAAGCCTTTTTACTTTTTAATTGGATCAGCAGAATAATTAGGAATATATATGGTTTATAGGGTTCTTTACAGCCTTTACAACTTCTAAATTAAATTAAATATATAACACTGAATCTTCAAGTCCACAATCCAATCAATACTATCGATGTTCTACCAACTCTAATGTTCATCTGTCCGTAAGCATTCACATTCTTGGCTAGTTGAATGTGGCTTTTCTCTGTGGTCATGTTTCCTAAACCAAATGAGTTCGGTCAGTGGATCCCAGCATTAACTTGTTTCCCAGTCGAGCCGGAAATTGAATTCACCTGACCTCAAAAACACAAGGGACCAAGTCTGACATGGGAAAAATAATAATAGAGAACAGCAGGCTCATTAAATTTTTAAAGCTAGCAAATATTGAATGGACGGGTGCAGTCATGTGTTAATATATTTAGAAACCAAACGCGGAGAAAGAATATATAGAATGTTCGATGAATACCAATCAAAAGTTGAACGGTTTGTTCGCCGCCGGAAGCTGGCCAACTCATGTTTTTTTTTATAAAAACAATTTTATGTGCATTTGAAACTTTTATTTGCAGTTTGCAGTTTGCGGAAATGCATCAACTAGTCATCATTGTTTATTTTATTCCACACATTCTCTACGTTTGGCTGGGGATATATTTTATTTAAGGAAACTGAGTAACCGCAATGTCCTGCCTTGGCTTCTGATGCCAAATAATATTTGTAAGGACTTGTCTGAAAAACTTTTTATAGCTGCAAATGACTGAGCAGTTTGTTTCGTTTGCCAAAGCCATAAGCCAATGTCCGCAAGCTCTTTATCCAATTTCGGTAACACATTGGGCTCGCAGCATCCTTGTGTTTGGGTTGTTGGTGTCTCCATTGTGTGGACATGACACAACCGACCCAACACGACCCCGGCTTATGGCTTAATGAAGCGAGCACGTAAATGAATGTCAATATGGCCAAAACCAACACATACGGGGGGGTAGAGAGGGGGTGCTCAAAGGCAAAGGCGAAAAGCTGTTATGATGATGGTCCCTCGTAATAGTTTTCACGCAGTTCCAGTTCCGTGAACCCCTCGCTCTTCAGGGGTTAATGGCCGGATCGTGGATACATCACAGGCTGTTGCTATTGTCTGTTGACCAGGCTGAACATTGATGAGCATTTTTCCAGGCCATCGGCTGTTGGATATGCGTAAGTATAAGTTACACAGGCTTGGCTTACAGGCTTACAGGCCGAAATCTATTAAAGTTTTTATGTATTACAAGGACTTGCACAGAGTTTTAGAGTTCAAGCAATTGTGTAATGAATAGGAAATTAATCTTATTATTAAACTAGAAGCATATAATCGAGAGAAAGGCTTTAAATATATTCAGTAACTTTGTTTGCTAAATTGAGAAACTTTCATTTCGGTGCCTTTGGCATTTTTTTGGCCCTGCGGAAGCTCACTTAAGCCGCTGTAATACGTGCATATAATCCCTTATGCCAAAACACATCAACCGTCAGCAGCCGGTCCTTGCCAGCTCAAGAGCTGATGCTGATGGCTGAAGGGGGATAAGGGAAAGGACGAAGGGGTTGATTTGCCTTTCCCGGCTGTTGTCGTATTTGCAAACAACAAACAACATACAACAAACAAGCGGCGGCGTCGGTGGCGACAACAAAAGAGCCACAAATGCCATACATTTCGGCCTGTTTGCCTTGCTGACGCTCTCAATTTCCTTGTTTTGTGCACGGGGCGTATGAGTAATCATTTTATTACGCGACCCCCCGAAAAGTATGCTACATACCGAACAACAGTTGACCTTCCCTAAGGTTCGTGTGTGAGTGTCAGTGTGTGTGTGCTTTTATGGCGACCCCTTCGTTACGTTACGTATACGCAAATTTGTCTGAGCCCAAATTAAAATAAATGCGCTGAGCTAAAACCCAAAAAGTTGCTGAGAAACATTTGCACATTTCCCCGTTTACGACATGGCACCCCGTTTCCACCCCGCATTGGTATATTTTCGTTAATTTGGCTTTTTGTGTGTGTGAGAAATTGAAAAATAATAAAACCTTATTATAATATGTATTAAGCGAGAGATTAGGTCTGAAGAGCAAGGGTTTTATGGCTTTCAGGGAGTTGTATTATTAAATTGATAAGTTATTATGGTTATTTTCACTTTTATTACATTTTAATAAATAAATTTACTCATATTTGTAAGATTTTTACCTCCAAACTCTATAAAATCTTATCTTGACAAGTTTATATTTCTTGATTATAAAATTTTCCAGTTAAACTCAAGACAAGTACCATAAAATTTGCACCCCTTCTATGTAAAAGTAATAAAATTACAGTCTTTATGGTGCCCAGAGATGCGCCAGATGACAGTGCTACAAAGTTACCCCTAATGCCTTGCACCATTGACTGCTCCATCAGCTAGAAGCGTCGCACTGAGCTTACTTTTATGCATTCTCCGTACTCAGTTCTCGTTATTTATGTCAAGCCATAAACGAGCTCCGCAGAAGAGTTGTGTGTTGTGTGTGTTGTGTGTGTCGTGCTCTACTTTGACTTTTTGCAAGTTTTCGCCTCTCCAACATTTTCCGATTCTACCGGAGGCAACGTCTCTTGTTTTTCCCCCTCAAGAGCTCTGCATTTCCTTTTCTCTGCGTGTGTGTGTCGTACGTGCTTGAGTTTTTCTTGGCAGCCAACTGATTTCGAATTTTCACATAATCGCGTTTTTCTCATAAAAAAAAAGGAGAACAGTAGACAAAAATAAAGAACGTGCCTCAGAGGGGTAATAGTAGTTGCTGCTCAACCCAAAGTCACCTCAAAGATGGCACAGAGCCGGGAGAAGCCAAAAGTAATTACGAGCGCTCTCAGCTGATTACCCTTCAAGCGCTGAGCGCGGAACTGTACCTTCTGTTATTATTATTATTATTTATATTGCGACGCCCAAGGAAAACAAAAAAGAAAAACGTTACGAAATCCGTAATTGAGCGAAACGGATAAATTACACGGCCGCTGACAAACTTTCACCATGTAAATTGCCTTCGACTGGGGGTCAGCCACCACATAAGGGGAGCTGCTATAAGAATATGTAGCCATTCTCCCTGGCATCCCCATTCCCGCAGCCACTGAAGGTGAAGCTTTTGCGCAATAGTCGGGGAATCAAATTCACTTAAAACTGCGGCCACTATGGTCACCCCGGGACGTTGACAATGACGTAGGCACTGTGCCACTCAAAAAGCTTTTGATGAGCATGTCGCAGATGTATCTGCAGGGGAATTATGTATTTGTATCTGTATCTTTAGCTATAATTCTAGTACTGCACGAGTCTGGGCCACACGTGCGAGAACAGAACGAGCTTGACCGGCAGCCAGACGAGTCGCATTCGCGCCGAGATAGCCTCTGATAGCCATCGGTACCTTATCGCGTCGCTCACTTGATCGAAGATGTGGCCACTGCCATAAATCTCCTGCCGCCAAACCCCGCCGATAAGTGCTCGGTCAGGTTTCACCCAAAAACGCGGCCTCCGTTCGTCAGTAGCACCGCGATCGCCGTCGAGCGCGGACATAGCCGTTATGTCCATGTCCTGGTCAAAGACTTTTGTGGCATTCACCGTCGCCTGGCTGAGCACTCTGTGCCTGCTGCCCGTGGAGACTTTCTGCGATACATCCTACTACGAGAAGTATTATGCGGCTCGACGCTATGTGCCGCTCAAGCGAAATGCCCCGCTGCTGTTCAACTTCACGCTGACTTTGCCTGATGCAGCGGAAGCCCAGCTGGCGGCCTTCGAGCGCCCAGCTCTGGTGGGCAATCTGCCCGTTTTGGGTGCCTGGCAGGCGGGTCAGGCAGTGCTCCTCAATCGCACTGCCACTCACAATGTGTGGACCGCGTCCGTGGAAATTCCCCAGAACAGCAGTGTGGAATACCGATACTTTGCGGCTGCTGTGGGTCAGAGTGGCGCCGTACAGGTGCGTCGCTGGGAGTCGCATGTCGTGGCCAGGTCCTTTAACACCACCAAGTTTCCTGGAAACCGCAGCGATGAGTTCGGACTGATTGGCACAGAGCGACAGCTGTCGCGTGGCTGGCTCCAGGATTCTGGCAGTATCCTGCAGTTAAAGGTATTCCGCGATGTCCTGACTCTGGAGGAGCAGCCGGAAGAGGGACGTGGCCAGCTGCGTGTGCGATTGCAGCCCGTGGATCCAAAGACTTTGGCACCCATTCTGAGCTCTGCTCGTGCCAATGTGGAATACGTGCGAATGGCCTACGGAGACAGCAAGCTGCGTGTCCAGCCGGAGTACGGAGTTCCCTACTCCGCTGCTGATATCCTTATGTTCCATGTGGGTCTCGAGCAGTTGGAACAGGTTGCTTATCTGGTGGAAGTCTATGCCGAGGAGGCCGAGGAAAGCCTGGTCCGTCTGCTGGGCTACGCTCATTTGCAGCCCACTACTTTGACCGGCAGCGAGGGCGCCGTCTCCGTCACCCTGATCTCTCCGCTCTGGCAGCGAGTGGTGGGCGTGCTCCGGTTGGAATATCTGCTCATCCGACCCATGGAACAGGACGGCTTCGATTTGCGCACCAGCTTTGCCAACTATTGGCGCAGCAACTGGACATCTCTGGAGATTGGCCACCGCGGACTGGGCAAGAGTCTCACGGTAACCTCGAATGCGGCTCCTTTGATAGAGAACACAGTGGCCTCGATGCTGGCCTCCGCTGAGCTGGGGGCGGACATGGTGGAGTTTGATGTCCAGCTAACCAGCGACCTGGTGCCCATCATAGCCCATGACTTCTCTATCCGCGTTTGCATCGACTCCAAGACCCCTACGAGTCGCGACGACTTGACCGAGGTGCTGCTGAAGGACATCACCTATGAGCAGCTGAAAGAGCTGAAGACCTACCAGATTGTGGGCAACAAAATCGTGGAATATCCGGCGCACAACAACGTGGAGCCCCCAGAGCAGCGCCTCTTTCCCACGCTGCAGGACTTCTTTGAGCGCGTGAACCAAACCACAGGCTTTGACATCGAGATCAAGTGGCCCCAGCAAAAGGCAGATGGCACGTTTGAGAGCGTACAGACGCTGGATAAGAATCTGTTTGCGGATCGCATCCTGGCAGTGGTTAGGCGACACGGCTGCGGGCGGCTCAATGTTATAAAGAGTTTCGACGCAGACCTGTGCTCCCTGCTGCGCTTCAAGCAGCACATGTACCCGGTGCTCTTCCTCTCCAGCAGCAAGGAGAATGCCTTCAGTGATCCCCGCACCAGCACCGTGGAACAGAGCGTCAACTTTGCCCAGGCCTTTGATTTGGGTGGAGTTTCGCCCAATGCCGTCTTTTTCAAGGCGGATCCTTCGTTGGTGCAGCGATGCAAGGCCCAGGTTCCCATTGTCCTACTCTGGGGCTCGGACCTCAAAGATCGCAACTCCATTGACTCGTTCCTGCAGCAAGGACCCACCGGGGTTATTTACGATAGACTGGACCTCTGGCTGGGAGCCAATAGGACGAGTGCCTTCGAGATGGAGCAGGATCTGCCGGGCTACTTCCAGCTCCAGTGCGATCCGGTGGCCAAGGAGCGTGAAGTGAACGCCACCATCGAGAGTATCCTGAGTAACGTTAACCTCCTGTAGAACCAAAGTTTTGTAACCCAAAAAAGAACGATACCTATGCCAAGCAATAAACGCGATAAAAATTATGAATATATATATTTTTTAAAGAGAAAGTGCAGGAGATATTGAAAAGGATATGTAGAAAATTATTATAGCAATGATATTATACAAAACTTTCCGTTTTTTCATCTCTTTTTGTAAAGAACAAACTTTTGTAAAGTCAAATATTTCATTTTCATTTTGTTACCATTAATATTTCAGTTGCTAAGCTTTGTAAAGAAGCCAATTTTGTGCCTTAATATTACATTTTATATCCTGCCAGGGTAGCTATCTCCTGTGAGGGGTAGAAAACGGGAAAGGGCGCGAATATTCCCTTTGATTTATATACGCAATTTCAGCACAACTTTTGACAGATATACGCCTCTTGTTTTTGCGCTGGCGAACATGAACGTGAACTTGAAATTTAAATCTTTAATGAAATCATTGCCATCAACCGCTGTCCCACATGTCATTTGGCGGTGGCTCGTACCCGCGTCCATTTGCATTCGCATTCCCACACCCACACCCAGTTACCAGTCGCAGAAAATTGAGCTTGGAAATGGGAAACATGGAGGATGGATGGATGGATGGATGGTTGGAGCTTGGGGCGATGGCAATGGTGATGCTGATGGATCAGCACGATTCTCGGTATTCTTTTCCCCCCTTCGAGGCCAATTACCTGCAGCTCGTTGTGCATTCCGCTGGCGGGGATTAGGGGTATCCATGCATATGCAAATATTTAGGCATTTATTACGGTTATTTATCTGCTCCGTGGGTGTAAATTCAGTTTTAGTTGCCAATTTGTTGCCGCAACTCGAAACTGGGCCGCCTAATTGGATATGCAAAAATTCACCAGAGAATTTTGTGAGTGGCTTTTAAATAAAAAATAATTACGGCTACGTGCACCACAGCAATCGCAATTATTTGATTTACTGTCTCATTACCTCAGCTAAGGTGGTTTCCAATCTAATCAAAAAAATCTATATGGTTTGCATTACTGATTAAAACGCGAAGTAAACAATTTTTATCTGCTTGCAGCGCCAGCTGATGGAGGCCTACATCCGGCAGAAGCGCGCCTCACCGGGCATGGTCCAGGCCAGTGATCTTCAAATCAATCGTCCTATGTCCGGAATGCGTAGCAATAGCCGTGAGCTCCACGCCTACGATGGACCCATGCAGTTCATTAGCTCTCCCCAGAATCCCGACCAGATACTAACCAATGGCAGTCCCGGAGGCGGTGCTCCAATTGCCATGAACACAAGTCGCAACCACTCGAACAACATGCGCAGCCTGAGCACCATCAACCAGGAGGGTATGTTCCCCTACAAATTGTGATAAGAACTGCACTTTAAAGTTTCCATTTCATTGATCCTACAGCTGATCTGATCGAGGAGATATCATCACACGAGCTGGAGGATGACGAGAGCAGTCCAGTGACAGTGATCGAACAGCAGCAGACCGCCCCGCACAGCGCCAACTCGACGCAATCACAGAGACCGCGTGCCCGCCAGCACTCCTTCAGCGACACCCTCGACGAAGATGATTATACCAATCGCAATGTGGCGGGAGCAGCGCCAGTGCGACCCGCAGGCCTGGCCTCGTCACCCTTCAAGGATGCCACCACAATGGACGGCAGCAGCAATGGCACGGGAAATGGTGCTGGTGGGGAGTCCGAGGGTGATGTCATCGGCAATATAGACCAGTTCGTGATGCAGCCAGCGCCGCAGGGTGTTCTCTACAAGTGTCGCATTACACGCGACCGCAAAGGCATGGACCGGGGTCTCTTTCCCATCTACTATCTACATTTGGAGCGGGACTATGGCAAGAAGATATTCCTGCTTGGAGGTGGGTTAAGATATTATTCGCAAATTTGCTTGGATTGCTTATATGATTCCTTTTGCAGGTCGCAAACGCAAGAAGAGCAAGACCTCGAACTACATAGTCAGCTGCGATCCCACGGACCTGTCCCGCAATGCCGATGGCTTCTGTGGCAAGCTACGATCTAATGTCTTTGGCACATCCTTCACAGTCTTTGACAATGGCAACAAGGAGAGCTCGGAAAATCCTAGACTGGACCTGGCCGTCATTATCTATGTAAGTTATAAACAGGAAGCTTCGTGGAAGTTTTACGTCGTTTTAGTCTTGTTAAATCCTTGAATAATTATTTTCTTATAACAAGAATTAATACTTTCCACAATCTCTTGCAGGACACCAACATTCTGGGCTTCAAGGGACCCCGCAACATGACTGTGATACTGCCGGGCATGACTGAGGATGATCAGCGTGTCAAGATCAGTTCGGCGGATCCCAAACAGCAGGGAATTCTCGACCTGTGGAAGATGAAGGTGAATTAAATTAGTCTCCTTTAAGTATATTCTTTAATAATTATTCTTTTTCTTATCTCATCTTCAGAATATGGACAACATTGTGGAGCTGCACAACAAAACGCCCGTGTGGAATGACGAGACACAGTCTTATGTACTGAACTTTCACGGACGCGTCACCCAGGCGTCGGTTAAGAACTTTCAGCTTGTCCACGACTCCGATCCCGAGTACATAGTCATGCAGTTCGGTCGCACCTCAGAGGACGTCTTCACCATGGACTTTCGCTATCCCCTGTGTGCGATGCAGGCCTTTGCCATAGCCCTTAGCAGTTTCGATGGCAAAATAGCCTGTGAGTGAGTCTGTCCCTGCCAGGATAGTCGGGTCACCCGCTGCCTTATGTACAGCTATCTGAGGGCATAGTTTGGGAAAAGAAGAAGTCTTGGAAATCTAGTCACTCGCAGAACACGAAATCGGTTGATATTTAAGTAGATACTATTGTGGTAGCTCCCATTGTGTATGACATTTATTCAAAATGTGCTCACCGATTTTATAAGAAATTATTTTCTAGATCTTAATGTACCCCCCTCTAGCGATAAGTTCACGGATCAAAGTAAATGCCATCAAAAGGAATATCAATTTTATAGTCCGCATATAGCAACAACTGCAGAACGAATATATATTATGTTAACTATATCAAATGCGATTACTATTAGTCGTTAAAGAGAGCATTACTAACTCCTGCTGAGCTCTCAACGTATAACTCTAAGCGGCTATCGATCAAACATTTATTTTTCATTGTAAGAAACAGCTCAGATTCGTCTATTTACGTATTTAAGAGTCAATATCACACAAATGCAAACTGAAGATAATAATAAAAAAGAGTACGATCGTCGAAATCTTTGCTTTTAATTATGGAATACCATTATTTTTTATTCGCCTTTTCTTTAAGTACATGTCATTACGCTATTTTGGTAAATGCAAGACTGCTGGCCCTTTACGTGTTAATTACAAAATGTATTTACAAAACAAATGTCAGGTGAAGTCTGCAGATCCGACCTTAAGTTGGTAGAATAGAGCTGGGAAAAGATCGATTCTATCTAAAAACCATTTTCAAACACTTAATTGTGAAAATATGAATTAATATGAATTGATCTCTTTAGTTTACAAACATCTATAATTATATCTCATCGATTAATCGATTTTCCCAGCTTTACTATACAAATAAGTTGTATAAACATTTTCCAAAATAAGTTTTAAATCTGAGATTCACTATAATAACTAATAAGTACAATGGAATTACTTGGAGTGGACCACTCCCCACCTTTTTTTGTGTGTGTTATCTTAGTCAGACTCTGCACAGACTCTGCACTCTCACAGAATACGGAAATAGCCTTTCCATCAACACTCAACTTATGTCTTTATACACGCCTATAACTGCTATTCGATGCCAACTTTTGCTACGAACGCTTACGGGGCTTGTGCGTAGGCCTTTCCTGGGGCAGCTTGAACTCAAGCGGATCATAGTCCTCGTACGCGAGCTGTCGCTCTGGCGCCGTATCAGGTAACTTGTTGATTTTCTGCAGTCGAGCATGGACTATCTGCAGATGCCGGCCAATGTAGTCCTCGGCGGGGGCCAGACGCTGTGCATACTGCAGGCAGGCGGCCGCCTTAGCCAGCCTCTTGCGCTCCACAAAGACCACGCACAGATTGTGCAGGCCCTGGGTGTTGTGCGGATCGTATCGAAGGATGCTGCGATAGCATGTTTCTGCCGCGTCCAAATCCTTCATGTGGTTTATGTAGATGTCGCCCAACAGGATCAATCCCTTGACATGCGAGGCATGATGACGAATCAGCTGGTTGAGGAACGGCACCGCATCGAGGGGCCTCCTGGTGTCAGCCAGTAGTAGCGCCAGATTAAACAGAGCACTGCGGAAGTCCGACTTCAAATGGATGGCCCGCTTAAAGAACTGCTCGGCCTCGTCGAAGCTCGACTCGTCCATCGCTAGCATGCCCAGGTTGAAGTATACCTTCTCGTTCTTATCGTCCTTGGCCAGCACTTTGTACAGGCGAGACCGTGACAGCTGGCGAGCCTCCTCCCCGCCCAGTTCTTGCAGCAGAATGGCCGAGTTGAGCAACGCCTGCTCGTGCTCCGGATACAGTTCGATGGCCTTGTTAAAATACACCTGGGCCTGCTGGCTCTTGCCCTGCTCCAAGAAGACCACGCCCAGGTTGTAGTAGATGTCCGCATTCTCGCTGTCGTAGAGCAGCGCCTGCTCATAGACTTCCTGGGCCTGGGCTGTGCGGTTCAACTTCATCAGTATGTCGCCACGGTTTATATAAGCCTGGACATAATCGCTCCGCATGCTAATAGCCTGCCGATAAAGATGATCAGCCTCCTCCAATCGCGTTTGATTCTTGGCTATGAGATTCGCCAGGTTAATAAACACGTTCAGGTGATTGGGAGCGATGCGCGCATGGTAACTAACGCCAGGCTTGGCCTGGGGAAACAGTGCCTTGGCCTGTACATAGGCCTGCTCAGCCTCCGCATACCGCTTGAGATGGTTAAGGGTCCGCCCCACATTTATGTGGGCCCCTATATCGTCCGTCTGTATGCGCACGGCCTGCTGGAAGTAGAGCAATGCCTCCTCGAATCTGCCATCGTTCTCCAGAGCATGTCCCACGTTGTTGTACAACTTGGCGTTGCGCTGATTCACATGCACGCCGGACATGAACAGCGAGTACTCCGTGCGCCAGTCCCAATTGCGTTGATGTGTCTTTAGTGCGTGGGAGAGCAAGAGGATGGCCAGGGCAGCTTGCCCCAAACGTCGCCGTCCTAGGCGTCTCTGTAGCTGCTCAAAGCCGTAGGCCACTAGCAGGCAGTAGCCCATCGATGGCATGTACAGAATGCGTTCGGCCACCACAAAGCCAACGGGAAAGAATAAATTCGAGGCAGGGAGGAACGGCAACACCATCCAGCCGAGACACATGATCAGCGTTCGTGATTGGGCCAGATTTCGGGAGAAGCAGGCCTTGACAGCCAAAGCTCCCAGTGCCGCAAAGGTTAGTAGTGTGGTCACGTTGCGTGCATCCCCAAATCCCTCCAGCAGCGGGACAGTGCCTGAAATAGACGCCATGAGGAAGACATTTGGGTATAAAACAGGTTTCAACTTTCGCTTCTTACCCATGGTCCAGTCGCAGCAGAGCTGCGCGGGGCAGAGCAGGAGCCAGCAGTTCAGGTAAATGAGGTAGCCGTAGGTTAGTTGCCGCTCGGGCGTCTCGGCCGCAGAGGCCGGATTGTCGAAGCGCGTGAAGATAGGCAGCTGGGAGCCCATCACATAGACGCGTCCTGCCAAAAGCGCCAGCGTTATGCCAGCCAGGAAGCACAGGCGTTTCCACAGCGCCGAGGAAGACCATCGTCGGATGCCGGATGACTTTGTCAGCTTGGGCGACTGTTGTTCAGGCTGCTGCTCCTCAAAGAGTCGCAGCACAAAGTGACAAAGATGCAGCGGACGAAGTTGCTGCACAACGAACAGCTCGTAGACCACGCATATGCCGGCTATGGTGATGCCCTGCTCCTTGCACAGCATGGAGGCCAGCAGGCAACTGCCAAAGCAGGAAAACAATGCCAGCCAATGGGTGCGAGGCGAACCGCCCGAACCGCCCGAACCCGATTCGGCAACGGACTTTGCATAGCTGAGAAAGGCTGCCAGAAAGCAGATGGAAGAGAGCAATTCAGCGCGACCGACGACGCCAGTAACGGCCTCCGTATGCACCGGGTGAGTGGCGAAGAGCAGCGAGGCCACAAAGGCGCATGTGTTGAGCGAGGTTGATGCAGCCGAGGTCGCATTACTGCCCCGCGATGCACATTGGCGCAGCAGGAGCCGGCAGACCCGACGCCACAGCAGGCAGACCGATAAGTGCAGCAGCAGGTTAACGAAGTGATAGCCAAACGGCTCCAACGCATGCAGCAAGTAGTTGAACCGGAACGTCAGTACGGTGAGCGGCCGATAGGACTTGTGGGACTGCTCCTTGCGCATCGGCGTGCCCCAGAAGTCGTTGAGAAAGACGTTGCGCAGCGGCGTGTGGGGTCGCAGGTCCTTGTTATCCCTTATCGCACTGATGTCATCGAAGACTAGGCCGCACTGGGTGCTGTTGTAATAGCAGGCGATGCAGGCCACGCATATGCACAGGAACTCGAGCAGGTTGCGTTGCGAGGAGGAGCTCGTGACCACCCTGACATCCCGATCCCGCTCATTCTGTTGTTGGGGATGCATACTGGCGCCGGGGCTGGGGTTCGTTGACATGTTGGCTTCGCGTTACTTCGTGAATCGTTTCATGTATCCATAATTGCTCCGTCAGCGGCGGTGAAATGTTGCATGCAGGTTCTGGAGGCTAGTCCCTAGATGGTCTGAAATAAATGTCCAAATGGGAAAACCATAAAGTATTATTAGCTTTTCGTGCTGACTGCAAATCTAGATAGCAAATGGTATCGTGCTTTCTTGACTTACTAGCTTTACTTGGAGAAACGCACAGTTAATAAAAAAAGAAGCCCTAAAATGTATGCTATATAATTGCAAGAAGGGAATCGGGGATTCCCCAAAGCGAACTGCAATAACATACATATAGAATATATGTATATAAACGCCCCATTCCCATATTTTTTGGGATACACACAACCTACCCCCAAACTTTACTTTCGCACAAGCCTCCTCCCTTCGTAATCTTCCTTTCAATGTAATGTACTCACCGATTTGCCTACTTTGCTTAAAGGATTCTTAATAATAACAAAGTTTTCACCGTTTTTATGACAACTTCAAGTTCTACAAAGACACAAAAACTGATTGCGGAAAAAATCAATTAACGCGCAACAAAGTAACTCCGTCCCGGTTACTGTCCTGGATACAGACTGCTCACACAAAGGCCCGAAGTTAACAAAGTTGTAAACTGCGGCCCGACAGAGCTCCGGCCTTAGGATCCGGTGTCCGGAGTCCGGACGGAGAGCGGCGAGAAACTGCAGCCCCGAGCGGGGCAGAGCGAGAGCGAGTGCGATTTGTTTGCATAAACTGCTGTAAATATTGTGGGACTTGGAGGAGAAGCCACTCGAGCAATGCGAGTCGAGCATTACTAGGCGGGGCACATACATACATAGGCGTAGGAGGAGGATGCAGCGCGGCGGGCGGCAACTTTGTTGCACTCAATGTCATCGATTTTCCGGGCGGACAGTCAAAACAAACCACCACCAACCAAGTAACCGCTCGTAAAGAGCGCACGCACCGAGTCAGAGTCGGAGTCGGAGCTGAGCGAAGCAGATTGGACTGGGAGCCGGAGTCGCAGCTGAGCGCAACTTTGTTGCACGACCGACATTTCCCGAAGGACGACCGGGGTCGCACGTGCTCCGTTTTCCGTTTTCCCGCCAAGTCCG
The DNA here is from genome assembly GCA_008042515.1 of Drosophila truncata. Lineage (NCBI taxonomy): Eukaryota > Metazoa > Arthropoda > Insecta > Diptera > Drosophilidae > Drosophila > Drosophila truncata. Next base: position 61,421 of record VNJQ01002436.1, on the reverse strand, counting down.
GCGCATGAGCCCGCAACGAGTCCTTGCACTTTCACTTGGTCGCCTCTCTATCCGCTCAACGCTCTCCCGCTCTCTCGCCGAAAATTAATGGACGTTTGTGTTTTTGTAAAATTACTTTGACCGAGATACGGCGCGAATATGGCGCTGGACTTGGAGGTGGAGCTGGCGCTCGAGCCGGAGTCGGTGCCGGAGCCTGAGAGCTAGCCGTGCGTCCTCTCCCATTTTAGCATAGACGCCATTACAACGGCGCACTATGGGGCGAACGACCACATTTTGTGGCTTTAATTAATAACTTTAAAACGAAGTAATATTTTTAGGTTCTGTTTTTTTAATCATGTTCGTTATAAAAAAAGGAAGATATATTAAAAAAATGGGCGTGGTCCCGCCATTTTTTAGAGATTTAATTTTTTTTTTCAGTGTAAAAAATTTTATTTTTATAAGTTTTTATTTTTAAATTTATTATTATTGCAAAATAATACGATTCTGTAAAATTGGTAGAGTTAGAAAATATATTTCACACCAAATCGCTGTTTTGTTTTGTTTTTGGTGCTTGCGGTCAACCATATGCAGTATTTCATGCGTCTACACCATCTTTTTTAAAGAAACTAACTAGAAAATCCAAATTTTATGTAATATTATTTGAAAATATGCTGATTTAGTAATGAAATTTATAAAAGTAAATGAAAATTGCAATATACGAATAGTTTTTGGTCGTTAAAGCATGAAAAAACTAGATATTTTTCAAAGTAATGTTAGCAACTTTAAAGTAAAATTTCAGAGAAAGTGCGCAAAAGTGCACTTTTATACTTTCAGAATATTAAAAGAATAGATTTTTTGACAATATATAAGCAATTCTAGAGGTGGACTGAGCTGGACTCACTTTGTAGCTCTATATGAATATAGGAATACACAAAAAATTTACATATTTTTAAGGGTTACAAATTAAACAAAATAATAGCAACAGAACAGTCTATTTCTACAGTCTTTGCCCTCAAACATATATTTTGAACCTCTGTGAATAAGACTGCATCCAAAAATTTTAATTTTTTTTGATAATTTACATTTTTTTGGTATTTAAAACTTGAACAATAAATAAGCGATTTAACAGCGCTCGCTGCTGTTGCAAATAACATCAGATTTAACAGCCGATAACCTAACAGGGGCGCGCTCTGTTAACATTTGTTGTATGTAACATTACAAATTAATGTTTTTTGAATACATTCTGGTTTAAAAAATGGTAACTTAACAACTTTTAAAAATAGGTTTCGGCCAGAAAAAGTGGTCGTCCGCCCCATAGTGCGGCGGTGGCCACACACACACACACCCAAACAGTCACAAGGGGCAAACAATCCGAATTTACAACTTTGTTGCAATTTTGCACTATTTACAATGTTGCTCGAAGGCTCACTACCGATGCAGGTGAAAGGGGCAGCGGGGGCTTCTTACCGTGGCGCGGGAGGCAAGTACTTGTTGAGGTAGATCCATGGCCACGAAATTAAGTTACATTTTAACACAAATCAGAGCGACTTGGGATGGATTGTTATTGTGTTATCGATAGACGATTGTTGGCTGCTTCCTCTTCCGCACAATCGGCTGGAGTTGGGCTCGTGCATAGATCGTGACACAAAGAATGCCCCATATAACGAGATTATAAAATACATTCTACTACGATAAAAAGCCTTTTTTGCATCAAAACTAATTTAGAACATAGGAAGATAACAAAATTGTTTTAAAGAAAAGGAAAATAGTTATCTCCAGGAGGTGATGTTGTGCCGTTTTGCCGGCTCCCATCTCTGAGACCAAGGGTGGCCGATATTAATATCGAGCGTATACCATCTCTACCGCTTTTTCGGTAAAAGTGGAGAAAATAAATAGCATTTTTCGCTCATTTTTCAATAAAACATCACAGATAAATATCTAGCATTACCATGCCTACAGAGGACTTCTACTTGCGCTATTATGTGGGCCACAAGGGCAAGTTCGGCCACGAGTTCTTGGAGTTCGAGTTCCGGCCGGACGGCAAACTGCGCTACGCCAACAATTCCAACTACAAAAACGACACCATGATCCGCAAGGAGGCCTTCGTGCATCAGTCCGTGATGGAGGAGCTAAAGCGCATCATTATCGACTCGGAGATTATGCAGGAAGATGACCTGCCATGGCCGCCACCAGACCGTGTTGGCCGCCAGGTAAGTTCTCACTGAACGACCGCATGTAAGGGGCTGTACTGACCAGGTGCGTTTCAGGAACTGGAGATCGTCATCGGCGATGAACACATCTCGTTCACAACCTCAAAAACTGGCTCGTTGGTGGACGTGAACCGATCGAAGGACCCCGAGGGACTGCGCTGCTTCTACTACCTAGTGCAGGATCTCAAGTGCCTGGTCTTCTCGCTCATCGGCCTGCACTTCAAGATCAAGCCAATATAATCGACATATTTGATCGTAAGCCTAAGCCTATTTAACAGACGCATTATTTTTGGTAATAATTCTCTACAGAACTTGTACCCGTATTAGCTATAATGACGTACTCTTGTGTACAGTATGAGAAGTCTGGATAAGTGAAAGAAATCAACAAAATGAATAAATAATAACGACAATGAAGAATGATCATTTAGTTTTCGATATGGCGTTTTACAGGATGTAATGGATAATTCAATTGCAAAAGGAATTAAGTGAGCAAGTGAAGCAAAGCTGCGGATACTGCTAAATATGATTTACATATATTTAATACAATATAAAATAGACTGATTTGATATTTGAGGTGCAGAAAAATGCAAAGTTCGTTAGAAAATTAATTTAATTTATTTAATACCATTAGTTTAAACGAAAATTCATGGAATTCAATTATAATTGCCGGAACCGCAGTCAAGAAAAGTCAAAGATGGCAAAAGTCAGGCTTTGCCTATGTATTTACTGCGTACTGTGTGTCTGTGTTTATCCAATATGCTTCTATATATGAAAAATGGATCAGAACCAATCAGTTCTGTATGTACTTATGTTTGTATTTATTCATTCTTCAGAAGACCTTTTTGTATGCTCAGCTAAAAAGACTCCAGTGGTAATTTTTGAGGCCTGAGTTTTATTTATGTTGAAGTTTCGGTCAAATTTCAAACTTATATGTACACATATGATCACATTAATATGTTCGTCTTGACATTTATAATTCCAATATTATTAAATTACCTAACTCCTTTGCTGCATTGCAAACCTCACTAAAATTATAATACATATTGCAGGAATATACAATATATTACTGAATGAAACCAATTTCTGTTATTTTGAAGTCATAGAAAATGTGTGTTCCTATTACAATGATCTTGTTTATACGTACGAGGGTATTGAATCATTTTGTTATGGTTAAGTTCTTATGCTCTCTTATGTATGGCTAACATATAAACTTATATGCTTCGGTATATATCCATATGTAAGAGAAGGATCCATTGTGCACTCGCTGAGTAGACACTCAATGGGTTGAGAGAACTCTGAGTAAAAGTCTGAAGTTAATCTACAGAAGTATTTGAAGGCAAACGGACACAGCAGTAAAACCTTTGATCGCGAGTAAGTTTTTCTTTTTGGGATAGTAAAAAATAATTATAACATTTAAATATCCTATACAGATCATGAATCGCCAGCAGCTTAGTCATTGGGATTACGTGGATGATGACTATTATAATTATAAGGATCGGTACGATTATATGGATTATGAGGATCACTACAACTCCTATTTGAATAATAACTACCCATCTAACTCATATCGCAACGGCGGAGGCCGTTACCAGCCCTCATCTAAGGGCTCCAATGGAAAAGGGGGTAAATCCAATGCTGGGCCTAAAAATAATCAGAAATCCGTTTCTCGCCCCGGTCAACAGACTCAAGCTTTGAATGATGAGCCGACTGTGGATTGTATAGGGTTTTTAGAAGTGGTACCTTCCTCGTCAACAGCAATTCCATCAAAATCAACAATTTCGAAAATGGTCCCATCTGGCAGTAATGTCGTTGTAAATGTCATTAATATTAACCATAACTATTAATCTGATTGTATTTCAAATAAAATATGGCTATAGCCTCACTCATGGTAATTAGAAATTGTTTTTGTTATTATAATAAAAAATTTGTGACCTAAAAGTTTTTAATTATCAAAAATTTAATTTTTTTTTAATTTTAAGTTGTATTTTCTGCTTTGTTAAAACAATAATCTGAAATCTGGCAATCTGTCAGCACTGAAATTAATTTTCAATTGCAATCTGCTCTCCGAAGATAGCTTTCTATCTTATAAAATAAAACGGTTAAAAGCATTTTATTTATATTATTTTAACCCTTATATCTTTATGCTCAGTATATTAAATTAAAGGTATTTTATTTATATTATTTTAACCCTTATATCTTATATCTAAAGTTTTATGAAAATATGTTGAGAAACAGCGAAGTTATAATTTTTTCTTTCGAAAATTCTGCCGATCGTTCCTACTGCTCCCTATTTTCGCTATGACAGCTATAAGATATAGTCGTCCGATTTTCATGAAATTTAATACGAAATTCTGAAACAATAATAAATGGCCAAATATCAAATATGGTGATTATATGTCGAAAACTGACAAAGTTATAATTTGTTTTCAAAAAGTTTTCTATTGTTCCTATGACAGCTATATGATGTAGGCGTGAGAGCATATAGAAGACTACCTGCAAAGTTGCATTCAGATAGCTTCAAAACTGAGGGACTAGTTTGCGTATAATCGGACAGACGGAGATGGCTAGATTGACTCGGCTGTTAATCCTGATCAAGAATATATATGTATACTTTATTGGGTCGAAAATGTCTCCTTCACTGCGTTGCAAACTTCTGACTGAAATTATAATAATCCCAAGCTGCTGAAGTGGCAAAACGAAGCCCTTCTTTCCTTCGACCATATTTATACGTAAGCTGATCCAAGCAGAAAAGCTATAATCTTTTAGGGTCCGCTTCCTGGCACATAATCGTAAGTGTATGTACAAATATACTGCGTCGCTTTAGATCGAGTATATGTGTACATATCCAGAATCGGTATATAGAATGCCAAGCTGCTGACTTGGGATAAAGAAATAAGATTCAGTAGCTAAAGGCAACTGAAAGAGTACAGACGCTTGTTCCTTAAAACTAAATCTTGGTGGGTATAGTAAAGTATTATCAAATTGTGGTGAAATTAAGATTTATTCGTCCTTAGCAACTTAACCATGAGTGGCCGTCAACTGGACAATTGGAATGGAGACCAAAGCCACCAGTACGAATATCGCCAGACAACCTATTCGAACCAATGTTCCAAGCCAAGTCAGGTGACCAATCGCCAAATCCAGTCCAACAATCGCATGGCTGCTGCGGAGGTCCAGCAGATCACCCGTGCGCTGTCCAGCAATGGCCAACCGAACACGATCACTTACAATTACATCAACATCAATCACAGATATAATAAAAAGTAATGTGACGCTATGGAACATGCAACTTGATGGCTGATTATCCTTAATTCGTTTCCAATTTCCAAGTTGTATGACAAGTTCAAAATAAATCGAAGGAAACGATTCAAAACTTGAAAACTGTTTTATTTCTGCCAACTCAATTGAAGCTTAACAGGTTGACTGTGTATTGCGTATATTTTAAAGTAAATATATAATATCTAATTTACAAAAAAGCGTAGTAAAATATTGAAGTCCTTTACATTTGTACAGAATAATTTAGTCTGTATTTTACAAAAACTGGCGGAATTATCTTACTGTTAAACTTATAACTTAACCTATGCCACTAAATGGGATCTAATAAAACTGGTTTAAAAGGCGCATGCACGAAACGCTCGAGACTCGCATTACCCACCTACAAATGCTAATAAATTCAGTCTTTGGGGTTACTTAACTAGAACTTAACTAAACCTTGGGGCCTACGATCGATCTAACACTAGAGAAAGCTCTTGTAGAGCCGAATCCGTAGGTCTCAGAGTCATAACTGAGGCTGCTGCTGGTGCAGGGCCAGAGTGGCTGCGATATTATTGCTGGGACGCTCCAAGTAGCTGCCATGGCCGGGCATGGGCATGGACATCGGCATTTCCAATTGCTGTTGGTGGTGGTGGTGGTGGAGGAGCTGTGATTGCTGCGGGAGCGTTTGCTGCTGGTGAGAGAGAGCAGGTGGTGGTGCCTTCATAAGACTGGGCGATGGCTGGAGAGGAGTGTTGCTGCCCAGACCGGCGCTACTGCCGCCGGGACTAGGACCGCCCTCCTTAAGCGGGCAGCCGATGGTAAGGCGTACATGGAGACCGGACTCCTTAATGAGATTCACCACGTCGCCATGCGTCATTCCAGCTATTTCGATTCGGTTGACTGCCACAATGCGATCGCCCACTTTCAGCTCACCACAGCGATCCGCCGGACTGCCGGGTATTAGTTTCCCTACAAAATTATAAATAGATTTTAATATTAGGGATACAGGGCACATATAATCCGTCCTCACCTATAGTCGAGCCGTAGTAATGGTTCGATGACGATATTATAACAAATCCGAATCCCTCGTTTTCATGCCGGCTCACAATCACATCGTAGGGATAAGGTCGTTGCTGGGAACTCAGTGGCAAAGCTTGCTGCAGAAGCGAAGCTCGACGTCGGCGTAGTATCATGGTTACCTGGCCGCGCAAGGCTGACTCGCCCACCAACGAGACAACCTTGTGATGCGAAGAATTGAGCTAAAAACAAAAAATAATTAAATTTGAGAATTAAAAATATAAAATCCTTTACTTACCACATTAATGCCGTCGATGCTGAGAATCTCATCGCCTGTGGCTATGCGCTGGTCCTGATCCGCAGCCCCGCCGGGCACTATGTGACCCACAGTGACCTGGGAGCCCTCCTCGGTGCCGCCAACAATGCGAAAGCCGAAGCCCAATGCCTGTCGCTCCAGCGTCACCTCGGTTAGCTCGCAACGGTCCGCGTCTTCGGAGGCATCCAGCAGGGCTCCGTTGCGCCAGCTTGGCGAGTGCTGAATCTGTGACTGCTGCTGGTGGGGAGGATCGAGATTGGCAAAACCAACACGCCTTCGATCACTGAGCAACTCATTTACCCTTCGCTGAATGCGTTCGTTCTGCAGGTGCGCCGTCTGTAGCGGAGAATATTGACCGCTGCCGGTGCCGGACATCGCGGCCTGTTGCGCCTGAACAAAGTAGCCGGGACGATAGCGCTGCGCCTGGCAGTCATAGCAAAAGCAGGACTCGTGGTGGACCAGCGGCAAGGGAAGTGGCTGCATGCTGGGTGGCAGTCCGTAAATGCCACCATTAGCATCTCCCTGCAGGGTGGCCTCCGCCAGACGCTCGCTCAGACGACTGACCATCTTGGGATAGGGATCCATGTACGGAATGTCGTCCAGCTCCTGCAGACTGTTGTTCGACTTGGCCTGCGAATGCAACTGCAGCGGCTTTCTTGACTCCGTTTCGCTCCTGTTTGAAGCATCGCCTCCAAGTTCGCCGTCCACCTCATTGCTGGGCGTCTGAACGCGTGCCCTCCTCGTGTCCACCAGTGGAGTCTTCGGGCGCATGGGCAGCACCTCCTTTACCTGGGTGCTATACAGGTCCGCCGTGGGCGTCTTGCTGCGAAAGAGACCGCTGCCCACGAAGTTCTTGCGCAGCTTGGCCACATTTCCCACCTGGCTGAGTTGGGAGAGCGTATTGCTGGTCGGCTGATCGGGCGGAGTGCGCTGGATCTTGACCACTGTGGGTGTCGTAAGGCTGCACTCCTTGAGTAGCTCCACGACGTAAAAGTGCGGTTTGCTGCGCACATTCAAGCCATTGATCTCTAGCAGAACATCGCCCTCCATTAACTGAGTGCAGCAATTGCGATCCAGGATCTTCTTTACAATCTGACCGCATGCGGAGTCTGCAATTGTGAATCCAAAGCCCATGGCGCCCTTCATTATGGAAAATGTGTACAGCTCAGGCTTCTTCATCAGGATGAAGCCGCTGCCAGCACCACTGGCCTTGTCGCCAGACAAGTCCAGGAAATTGTAGTTGCCATCCATATTGAGACGTCGTTGCTTGTCCGACTCTCGTCCGTCCACGGCCATGGTTGTGACAACCTCATTGTTGGGATCATTTGGATCGAATGGCAATGGGTAGCCACGACACACCTCGAGGGCTGCCCTTTCCCCGGGCATAATGGATTGAAAAATGTTGACCATATCGTGATGCGTGTAACCAAGCACACAGGTGTCATTCACATAGACCAGAACATCGCCCGTCTGCAGCTGTCCGTCCAGCCAGGCCGGCCCGTTGGGCACCACAGTCTTGATCTGCAGAAACTCCTCAACATCAGCGCCAGAGGTGCCGTCACTGCCCACGATGGTGAAGCCGAGGCCACGAGATGATTTCACTAGCGTGGTGTTAATGCGTTGACCTTGTAGCTCGGCTGGGTTACGGGTGAACTTGTAGGGCAGCTTTACAGGGACCTCCCCAGGCTCATCCTCATCCTCATGCTCCACAGCTGTGTCTGAGACTATGGCCTCTGGCAGTATATTAGGTGTCTTGGAGCGCTGTTCCTGTACCAACTGTTGCTGCTGCTGCTGCTGCTGCTGTTGTTGTTGGCGCTGTTCAGCTGCCCTGCGCTTAGCCTCCAGCACTGGGTTTTCGTACTGCGTCCTGCGGTTCACATGGTCGATAAAGTACATACCATACATGGAATCTTCAATCTTTTCCCAGCCATAAGGAAGCTCATCCTCACAGCAATCCTCTAGGGATTTTTTCTGGTATTTAGAAAGCCGTGGGTCCAGCCAGTGGGAGGTTCCGGTGTTGTGACTGTTAGAAAAAAAGTACTAGTTAGTCCTGGTCTCAAAAACAAACTCTAAGAAACTCACTCGATAAAGTAGAGCTCGCCGCGATCCGTGTAGGCAGTCTCCCATTTGGGGGGCAAGGGCCCCAGTCCATCGCCCGGATCGTCATGATTCTGAACCTCCCCGACTCCGCATTCACTGCCCAGACTGCTGTCACCGGTCTCGCCATTGTAGTATGTATTCTGCAGCAAATTCTCTGTGAATCAAAAAGGTAACTCCGTTAATCATTGTTTGCATTCAGTACAAAGAAAACCCAGCCTCAAATCGTTCAATGAACCCAAACACTCAACTGCAAGCTGGAAAATTGGCCAAAACAAGTTGCTAAAGCTAATGCTCAGCCAGCCGAAAATAGTTTGGTGTGGTGTCTCTTTTGAAATCGAACCGCACACAACAACAAAGCCATCGCCAATGTCCCATCGCCCCATCTCCTGCCATTGACCATCCACCTGCTCCTCCTCCTCCCTTTGCTATCGCTGAAGCGTAAAGCGCTTTCGATTGGGGCAAGCCGGAATAATAATTATTATTAGCAGTTGCCAACTGCTATAGCCAGGCTCTGGCCAGGCTGTGACCTACTTTCCTGGCCCACGGAGCTAATGGGACTGGGCGCCACAAAGAGCTCAAACGACGAACTCCCCACTCAAGTCGGATGAGTAATGGGGAATTTTAATTACGGCCAAGTGAAAGAAGTGAATGAATGGAATGGAATGGCCTATGCAATTAACCAAGGCCAACACGATTTCGCTTGGCACAACCGTTATGGGATGATCGCCAGATAAGCCCTAAGAATGAGTCAGGTTTGGTTTCTTCGAAGAGCATAAAAGCTAAGATCCAAGATCTGCTTTCCATACCCGGAATCAAACTCAAGGCAGAAGCAATAAACAAGTTGTAAAACTAGCTAAAAGTATTTTTTAAATATATTTTTATATATTATAGTGCGAGTTGGCTTAAATCCTTTTTTAAAGCAATAAAATATGATTTTATTTGCAACTAAAAGTCTTCTTAAAACAATGTATTGTTTTTGATCTAATAATCATTTTAAGAACCCTTACAACATTATTCTACTATAGAAAATCAGAAATTTTGCCAGTTTCCTGTTGGTAATTATGCTAAAATATGCATCGACGTTCGTTAGAAAATGGAAGTAAAGCGCGGACTGGATTCTCTCTGGACGGGACCACTCGTCGTTAACCCCCTTCGAGGTGCATGCCCCCGGCTCACACATCACCGATGCGAAGTGGGCTGGGCTAATCGAATGAGACGAGACCGACAGACCCACCTGAACATCATTCAAAACATATTTTGCGAGCGAATGATTTGCATAGAAAGATGAATATTTATGCCAGAAACCAGAGAAGACACTTGCGAATGGAGAGCATGGAACGAGGCGGGAAAAGCTGGAAAGATGACACATCTGTGAACGGTAAAAGCGCCATCGCATGAGCTCTGGGCTTCCCCCTTAGTTCGTTTGAATAACTGCAGTCCATTGGTGGAAATTGTGTTTGTGTTGGTGGGAGTCTGCATAATCCAGAAAGTGTTAACGAACGAGAGAAAACTGAAGAACGAATGGGAGGGGGCAGGCAGGGAGTGCTCCCAGCACGGAAGTTGTTGGCGGCACAGTTTGCCTTGCCCCATCTTTCCCTTTATTTTCCTTTTGCTGCTTCGTTCGCAGCTTCACTTGCTTGCATCTTGTAAATATTTGTTTTTGCTCCAAAGGAGGAGGAGGAGGAGCAGGGAGGGGCATGGGCGTATTTGATCACCAGATGTAGCACACAAATAATGCTCACAGCTGTATGTGGAATGGACCAGGGCTGCCACACACTAGAATCTGGACTAAATGCTGTTTACACTGGCCATCCCACACCGGCTTACGTGCCATATACATACATATGTAAGTACCTATGTATCTACACTTATCGCTTGCTGTTTGACAAATAAGAAAATAACAAATATGCGGCACACATTTCCAAAGATATATGTATATATCTGCATATATGCTGAAAATTTATTGCCCGCTATTTTCTTATCGCTTCTCTTGTGTCTTGTGCTGATAAGCTATGCAAATGTTTACTTTTCTAATGAATCAGCATATATAGCATATAGAAAATGCACGCGAAATTAAGAAGATTATACAAGGTGGCCTAAAAAGATATCTCTTAAGCTCTGATGGCAATAAAAAACTATTTACAGGTGTTATTTTAGATCTTATGTACGTTTGCTATAGGTAGAGTTTTCTATAAATGAGAACCTAAAAGTTATAAGCCCATTTTCTTAATTTTTAAGTTTATAAACCTTAGCATCTTTTGGAGACTCTTATAATGATTCTATAACTCAAACACTTTTAACTAAATTATCAGATCTCTATAGTTTTTAGGGATAGGCTAAATCCTTTTATTTTCCCAGTATTTTTTGTTATTATTTTCTTACCAAGAGCTCTAAAATCATGAACCCATCTGTAGCAGTTGCCGACGTGGTCCAGAAGATCGCATATCTGGAAAGCCAGCTCTCAAAGTGACTCATCTGCTGGCAATGCCGGCTCGAAGCACGAAAAAAAAAAGACAGAGACGAGCGAAACGAACTCTTTTTGCCATACAAAGAATATCCATTACTCATAATTACAGGAATTGCCGTAGCCGGTGATTGACAAACGATTATTTCCACAGATTGCGGCTAATTGCACCTGGGATTCGAAAAGTAATCCCAGAAACCGTTTGCCAGAGATCACATCAGGCCAGTTCAGTCTTATCGCTCGATCGGGAGTGCATTTATGCTTCGGTAAAATGTCTAAAAATAATAAAAAGAAAATACAACAAAGAGCAAGTACCGAACATGTGGTAGATTCGAAGCAGACACAAATAATTTCGGAACGTGCTGCCCACAAATTACGTAAAGTCTCTCTGAGCGCCAGCCAGTTCATTGACTTTGGAAAACAAAAGTCTAAAGCAAATGAAAAGGGCCGGCGGGAGGCGTGTTCAGGTCATAAGTGAAGTGAGTACAGGGTCAGGGGGCGTGACCGCAACAGAGTGGCGGCCTCAAACGCTTTTTCGCCTTTCTTGAACTTGCCCGTGTAATTGCTTTTAAAGGTATCATTATCTAATGGATATGAATGGATTTAGTCACTTTTATGGCACACGGTTTGCCTGATTTCTAAAAGTTGATATATTTCAAATCGTGAGCTAATTCTTGGACACGTATTGTTTGACACTTTGAAGTTGTCACTAGGATCGTGGCTTCCCGCACGATTTTATAACAAGTTGATGGACAAGACCAGGCCAAAATTCAAGGAAAGCGGTTGTAATTAAAGCAATTTATCGGGGGAAGGCGGTTAGGTATCTGACAACTAGAAATTTATGCTAGAATAGAATCATCACTGAAGATAAACCATATTTTCTAATTAAGTTTATCAAAAAATGGGTCTGTGATGTCTCCGAGTAAGTTATCATACCTTAACCCAAGATATTATATTTTGAAGCTTAATTTCTCTATTTTGAACCCTTGAATCTTATTTAAATTAAAAAAATTTACATTGGTTTCAGTTAATTTCATGCTTTTCATTATTTTTCTTTACTCTTCAGAGCACCTTTTCAAGTTAATTGAAAAATGGGTCTGTAATGTCTCCGATTTTCGATTAGAAGTAAATTATTATAACTTAAAGTTATGTGTAACCCGAGATATTATATTTTGAAGCTTAATTTCTCTATTTTGAACCCTTGAATCTTATATAAATTAAAAACATTCACATTAGTTTCACTTAATTTAATGCTTTTCATTATTTTTCTTTACTCTTTAGATAACTTTAGAGAACCATAGCCTCGACGATCCCTCTTTAATTTGTATAATTCCCGAGTAACGTCAACATAAATTAGCTGGTAATGGGATGCTTGTTGCATTGCCATCGCCTCTATCCTGTCTGTCCCGAGTTACGCAATGACCACTTCTTCGGATGACTCCATGTCGGTGCTCAATTAGCGGGCAACAGCAGCACACTGCAACAGAACTTGCAATTTTCTCGGTCTCGGACCTGGCATGTAGCGGGTCCATTGAATGCTCCCCCGGCAATTACTCCGCCCGCATTGGAATGCGTCGCCTTCTGCACGAGAGGAACGCATAGGTCGGTCCACGGATGATGCAGAGCATAAGGAAGTGGAGCAAAGTCAACGTCTTTGTTTGTTCTCTCAGCAAAAAAAAATAAATAAAAAAAGGGGGAGGCTTACCCATTCCCTATGTCATTTGTGACGACTCAGCCTGAGCCTGGGCCGCCCAGCCTAATGATTGCATCTAATTGGCTTTTGCTGCTTCGTTAACTTGGCTTACATGGCACGCCATAAACCAGAGTTACCCTTCCTGCTGCTGTCGTAATCAAGAAATTAATAATCGCAGCAGACGAGAGAGAGAGAGAGTGCGATGCAGGGCGGCTAGATGGGGACATTGTGGAGAAACTTCAACTCCGTCGCCAGCGAAGGCTCTGCTCTCCACTGCTAATTGCCTCTGACGTGAGGCGTGAATGATAAGGTAGATACCGAGTAAGCTGGGGAAAGGTTAACGCGTTCTCTACGTGGGTGAGTTGGTGGAGGCCACGATGAGTTCATTGCCATCACTTGAGACACCGGAGACTCCTCGAACAGAATCAACACCCCCCATAATGAGTAAGGGTTTTTGCATTTATGCAATCACAGTTTTCTAACTGAGTTTCTCAAGCGGATTGCCAAAAAACTTTGGCTTCCCAGTGGCAAGTTAACAATGGCACAGAATGGAAGGGAAATTAAGCCAAGCGGCAAACGCTTAACAGATGATTCAGATACATACTAACCAGCCAGCAGTCTTGCCCAACTTCCGAAAGCTATTTCCCATCCACACCTAAATGGTGTTGTTCGAAATATAACCCAAAATAAGCACAAGATTGAGTGGGTTTTTGGAATATGATGTGAAACTGAAGAGTGTTTATAAACACCAAAAAATTTAAGCTAAAAAGGTTATGAAATTCTTAAAATTCGTCTCTGAGATGAGCAATCCATTAGCAGTTATGGAAATGCCTTGTTTTTAATGATCTACCAATAGTTAAGTTAAAGCTTAATAGCCACATCCACACCTACAAGTTGAACGTCGCTTAGTCTTTGGCTATAATTTAGACATTTCCTTGCTCTATGAATATTAAGTTCCCACAACATCTAGACCAGCAATTACCTACGCCTCCGCCACAGCTCACAGGTAAAGCCAATCAGCGGCAATATCGAGGTTACCCATTTGGCTTTAAACTGAAACCAGCTTTCTGGGCGGTAAACAATGCAAGTCACACGAATTAGAATGTGGCAAGTGGATCGACTAAGTTCAGGGGCTTCAATGACTCCCAGCAGCTGTGAAGAAAGTGATGACGAGCAGATTAAAAGAAATGGGAGTACGTTAAAGCCAAGAAGGTGAAACCAACTGTTATATTGAAAGTGTACAGCTTAGTCCTCTAAGAACTGGCTAAGAGCGAAGACCCACAACCAAAGCAGAAGAAGGTTAACAAGAAACCAAAAGGGTGAAGAGTAAAGTGGGTTTTGGTTTACATGGAAAACATTTGTAGCAGTTCTGCCTCGGCACGTGTCTATCAAAGGCAATAAAAATTACAAAAAAAGTAACAAAAAACGAAAAAGAACACCACCCGCTGTTTCATTACTTTTGTTTATATTTTTTTCGTAATTTCCCGCTGCGAGCTAACTACTTTCATCGCCCTGCAAGTGCATTTCGAGTTGAAATTGAAACCGAAATTGTAATTGAAACTGAAACTGAAACTGAAGCGGCATGAGGAGTGTGAGTGGGAGTGAGTGTTTCTGACCATGTGAGGGCGGAAATGAGTCACTTGAGATGCACGCCCTAAATTGATTCTAAGAGCTCGGTCAGAACTAATTAATTTCAATACTTTATGAGGCCAGCAGAAAATGGAAACTCGATTGGGAACAAAATACATAATTAATGGATTCAAGTAACAGAGATTTGGCAAGTCTGGTTTTTTAGTAAATATAGAAACAACCTTTAAAACCACTTAAATTTAAACAAAATAAACTATATGAGTAAGAAAAACTCTTGAAAATAGAATTTAAACTATTTATTAGGCTTTTCTTTCGCTTACCCTTGCTGCCTTTTAATATGCTGCTGGGTGGACCGCCTCGTCCGGGCACTGTGGCTCCTCCATTGCTGGCAATCCCATTGCTTGGCAATCCGGGAATGAAGTGATTGGGCGCCGACATCTGGCTGTTCAGCGAGGAGGTGCCGCTAAGCGAGGCGACATCCTCGCGCGAGGCAGAGTTCCCAGCTGCTGAGACAGATACGACGGACTTCTTGACAGCCGGCGGCGGTGGCGGGCGAAGATGGTGGCCACCACCTGGTGGTGGTGGTGGTGCTGCTAGACCGGCATGCTTATCCCCATTACCGTTACCAACCACATCGGAGCCGGCGGCCAGTGTCTGGGAAACGGCGGCAATGTCGGCGGCTTCGTCCACGTTGTCGCGGCTGCAATTGAATTTTCTGCTGCTTCCGTTGGCAAGGCTAGCATTTAGATTCGAGTTTCCGTTAAATGTTGCAAAACTGGTCGGAGCAGCAACAGGATGTGCATGTGGATGTGGATGTGGATGTAGATGGGAATGCTGGTGTTGGTGGGAAGCATTTGGAGGCGCCAACTGCTGCTGCTGCGGCTGTTGATAGAAGTTATTGCTAAAGTGCTGTGGCTGCGGCTGCTGTTGCTGCTGATGTTGCTGCTGCTGTTGCTGCTGGTGCAACTGCGGCTGTTGCTGGAGCAATAAGTAATCGGTGGGAGACTTGGCGGCTGTCACGCCCCTGGTCGCCACACCTGCTGCTCCTCCGCCGGCTGTTGCCGTTGTCGTGGCCGTGATTATTGGCATTCTGTGCCTGCCGGTTATCTTAGCTTCTATCGCGCTCTCACACTCACGAATTTTGTTCCCCCGGCAGCCTTAACCACTGACGATTAGTCTTGCCATTGCATTTGAGATTCGTTATCCAATATCCAATTGTTTTTGCTTATTTACTTAAACTTTGAATGCTTTGGTCTTTTTATTAATTCATTCGTCATTGAGCTTCCAAGGCAGTTTCGGGGAAGCTGCAAAACAGAATAATCAAACGAAATGCCATTAATTAGCAATATGCAAAGTAATATAAACAATTACTGCGTGTATAAACAATAAAGTGGTTATGACAATACTGAAAAAAGATACTCATGGCGAGGAGGAAGCTATAATAAATTACGCTTTGTTTATTTTCCCATTTATAAGCTTGATAAATAATGCTTGCTGATGGTTTCTCTTTTTTAGAGTATACAAAATGAAAAAACAAATAAACTTTAGCTCTAATTTTAATGGGAGGATTCACAAAAAGATTTTAATAATATCAAAAAAATGTAGGGGTTAGTAGAGAGCGAAAGGATTAACTGAATTCTAATATAAATATCTATATTTATCGATATATAGCTTTAAACTAAGTAAAGACTATTTTTGGAACTTATTTCAATGAGCTAAATCATCCATAAGTTGTATGAAACATGACAGAAAGATACAGTCGTGTGACCATGAGATACCTGGTACCAAATTGTATATGAATCAAGTTAAAATATGAATCTATTGGGCTCTACTTTCTAAGTAGGTTATTTGTTCTCTTAAATCTTCTAAATTGTGTGTCATAAAATAGGCAAAAATGGTTCAAATCATGCATTTTTCTTGACTAAAATCTATACATAATTTTAAAAATTTTAGCTTGCAGTAAATCCCATAGATACTTCTTGCAATCTTCTTTTAATCAACTGCGACTGAGTGTAAGATGCCTCAGAGGCATTAGTCAAATATTTTGATTGTTGGGGCCTGATCTAAGGCTACTCTAAGCCAAAGTGCAGAGCCAACTACTATCCAGTTTGGCAGCTCCAGGCCAGACACGATCACTGCAGACTGCACAACCCATCGACAGCCTCTCCTCACTCCGCACTCATTGTTGTTGACATTGCACTTAAAAAAAAAAACTTTACTCTAGACTTTCCCATGACAGACGACGATGTGTAATTATAATTATTTTTCTTGCACATTCCAGGGTGAGGTGCTTTTTTTTCCACAAATTTTCGCCAGTTAAGGCAATTGAAATAATTTAACATTTTCTGCAGCATTGCAGTCCGTCATGGAAATGTTTTTTAATGACAGCATTTCGTATTTCGTTTTAATGCATTAACTTTCTTCGTTTAATTTGCAGTAAACTACTTTTTATAGAAACTGGTTTAGAGACTGATCAAATTTTGTAACTCTCGCTTCTGGCAAATTTACATTTTGTACATTTATGGATAGTTAAGTGGAACGATGGTTTCCCTAAGACCACAAGAACACAAAGAGGTTGACTCACGGCACACACAATTATGATCCAGGAGGGAAACACACAAAATTAACTGTGCGAAAAAAAGGGGCATCAAACACGACAGCCACATAAAATTCCTCAAGCGAAAAATGTACTCCAATGAGAAAGAAAAAAACGGAAGACGACGCTGCTCGCTCGATGAAGAACTATAGGAAGGAGAGAAAGGGAGCTGCGGGCACCGCCACAAAGAATTCCAGCAAACAGCCAGCAGAACAACAAAAACAACAACAAATGCGAGAAACAAGTTTTTCAGACCGTGCCAGCAGATCGCCAGAAACTGAAAACAGAAAAACTGAAAAACTGAAAGGCAACCCCCACAAATACACGGGGAGAAAACATATTATCCTGGTACTAGGAATAATATAGGAGAAAACTTAAGGAAAACTTTAATTATAGGTTGATTCTATTTAGATATAAATACATTCGAATAAAAATAACTTTGTCAGTTTTCAACACTTTGTCACCAAATTTGATATTTGCCCATTAATCATTATTCCTAAATTTCGATTTAAATTTCATCAAAATCGGTCGACTATATCCTATAGCTGCCATAGGATCAATCAGGGTAATAATAGAAAAAAATATAGCTTCGCTGTTTCTCAACATATTTTCATCAAATTTGAGATTTAGCCTCTTAATATTATTTCAGAATTTCGATTTTAATTTTAAAGTTTAATCGGAATCTGCAAAGGTATATAAACTTCGGCGAGCTAAGCTTTCCTTTCTTGTTTGTTATATTTTTGGTATTTATATATACATATTTGGTATATTTGGTATATTTAATTAATTTTATTATTTTCAAACACTTCTTTCTCTCTCTGCACAACAGGAGCGATCTGCTAGCATTAGTGGTGGTTACACTTGCCTCACAAAACACACCCAAAACCGAGACCTTAGCCGAACCGCAAATCAACCAGCCACCTGTCGTCGTTTGGTGGACAGGCACAAACTGTTTTGGTAGCATTAGGAGGAGCAGGAGCTGGAGGAGCATCCGAGGCAGAAGCGTGAAGGGTAGGCCACTTGGAGCCACTTTCGACTGACTGCAATCAGGCGGCGCACGACCAGAAAAGTCAACGAGGGGCGCGGCAGCCGCAAACTGCAAACTGCAAAACGAGTGAAAAGCCAAACCAAAGCCAACAATTTCACTTCATGGGTGAAATTCATCATTGGCGTTTATGGCTGCCTAAGGTTTTCTGCGAATACAGCGCCGGGCGTTGAGCAGATGGAGATGAAGGTGGGATGAGAGGAGATGGAGATGAAGATGCAGATACATATGGAGATGCAGATGTGCTGGTGGCACGTTGTCAAGAAAACGAGCCAACTTGTTACATGGCAAGACGTTTAAGACCTTCCTCATGATTTCCTTAAAGATTTAAGAGATTTCTTTAAAAATTTGAAGTATTTATTTAATTTGAGTTATGAATTATTTGTAGGAAAAGATACAACAGAATTCGCAACTAAATATAGTCACAATCAATATAGTAAATGTTGAGGTTGGACAGCAAGCATAAATTAAAGATCTTCCTCATGATTTCCTTAAAGATTTGAGAGATTTCTTTATAAATTTTAAGTATTTATTGAATTTCAATTATGAATTATTTGTAGATAAAGAAACAAACAAATTCGCAACAAGATATAGTCACAATCACAGTAAATGTTGAGGTTGGGCAGTAAATACAACCGAGGATAGATTGTTTCGAAAAGATATTTGTAAATAATTGAAAATAAAAAAGATTTTACCTAAAAACGTATTTATTTTAATAAACAAATTAAAATATTATCAAAACTACAAGTGAGACACAGGAAAAATATAGTTTTATAAAGCCTGAAACCCCTGCAGATAGTTTTGTGTCTTTATCTTTTCAAGCACCTCCCTAATTATCATCAATCATAGATAAACTTTCTATCAATTGGTGGTCAATGCCATGGGCAAATATTGGAAAAGTGTCAACGAGAGATAGACGCTTTTCAGTCACTTTTGCAGCCACTTTCAAAATTCGCACCTTTTTACCGTGTTTGTTTGCTTATTTGGCACGAAAACAAGACGAAGCAAAGGCGAGGGATCGATCATTGATCATCAGCGTCGAACACTTTCCATTTTTATGGCGACTTTATTGGTTTTGAGGCGATGAAAACTGCCAACGCGTTTTCCTCCCTTGCGCGCACTCACACACATACACAAACACACTCGCACTTGTTAACTGTGATAATACGGCCAGGTTTTAACTTTAACACACCTGCGAGCCTGCGGTAGAAGAGCTAAAACGGGTTGCTCAGGCCACGCTCGTTTTCCATCAAAGTCGCATTCAATTGCAATTCGATTTTCCCGCTGGAAAAGTGCACGACCGACACGAACCGAACTCGACGGAATTCCAAAAACAAATGAAAACTGAGGTGTTCCTGAGGTGCTCCTCCGCTGAATTGAGTTTAAAAACCTGTTGCTGCCACCGCACGCACACAGCCGCACGCGCACTGCACACCGACAACAACCAAATGCACTGCCTTTGCACTTACAGGAGTAACAAATAGACGTAATTATTGGTAAATTGTTAAACTTTGAATGTTTTCCTTCAACTTTATCAACAAAAAACACTTAAGAAACGGGGAAAAATGAACGGAAACAAAAAACAAAACAGAAAACAAAACAACGCGACGCTTAGCTAGAGGTATCACCGTGTTGCCAGTTTAGCTTATTTTAAGCTAGTTCTAGCATTTTAAAAAGCTAAAAAGTGGGGCTGTTGATACTATTTCAAAAATTCATAAATAATTTTTTTTATATTCCCTGTTGGTCACACTTATTTCTCTTATAATAAATTTGTACTGCTTGCTTCAACTAGAAACTGCTTACTGCAAAGATGATCTGCTTGCTAAAATTTGAAACTGCTTGCAGCATTGAGATGCCGCGGCCCTTAGCTATGTAGCTATTAGCCGTTTTCCCACTAGATCTAGATTTTTTAAATCGATATTATCAACATCAAAGGGTGAGATGGAGAGAGGACTAGCAACATGCTGCTAATTATTTGTTGCCAATGATTTGTTTCCGTAAAATCTATGTTTATTTTAAACCTTGTTAGGTTTGGATAATATTATTAATTTTAAACAAATTAAAAACGAAAAGAAACCCAAAATAATACAAAAAAAAACAAATTAATTATCAATTAAAAGTATTTATCGAGTAGATATAGTGAGATATTCACCACAGTTTTGGTTTGGCGCCATTTAGGTAAGTGCCTAAATTTGAAACAGTAGCCAGTAGATCGTTTTCAAAGTACTTGTAGAACATACTTATGAAAATTTTTAAGTAAAACCCATCGAAAATTTTATAAAAATTAAAAAATTAAATTATATTAAATTAAAAAATGGAAGTTGGTGGTAAGCAAAAGGTTCGCATGCTATTATCCCCTCGCGCTTCTGATGCCTTCCGCTCTTGACAGTTACCTTAACCAACGAACTTGAGGTTCAGATTGCGGACGCCTTTTGCATCTTCGACACGCATGGCGATAAGTACATTGACACCCGCAATGTGGGCAACGTCCTCCGCTTCCTGGGCTGTGCACCCACCGAGAAGGAGGTCCATGAGGTCGTCAAAGCCACAGAATCCACGGAATACCCGGGAGAGGTTCACATATCCAAATTCATAGCCCACGTCTCAGTTCTTCTAATGGATCACAAGTAAGACCACTTGGAGTAAATGCTACATGTGCTTTTTATATCGATTATTCTACAGAATGGAACCGGCGTCGTCTATAAAGATAATGGAGGCCTTTGAAGTCCTGGACCCGGAGAACAAGAAGTACCTGACCAAAGAGTACTTCGGCAAACTGATGGCCGAGGAAGGGGAGCCCTTCACGGAGGAGGAGCTGCAGGAGATGTGGCCGGTGGCCATAGATCCTATAACAGGAAACATTCCCTTTATCTTCTACATTAACCAACTGAAGGCAAGGCATACATTTAATTGCAATATACATTTAACTTGTTAATTATTTCGATCTGCAGCACAAATCGAAAATCTACGAATTCGCAGATGCGTTGAAGGAGGAACTAGCCCAGGCCGAAAAAGAGAAGGGTAAAAAACCCCCGCCAACAATACCAGTGCCCTGAATAAGGAAGTTATAAAAATTCTATTTCGATTTTCAAATTGTGTGTGAATTAAAAATTGTTTCGTAAGCTGGTAAATCGAAGAAAATAAATGATTTTATACACATTTAATTTTTATTTTAAAGCACTTTCTCGTCGCGCCATTCGAAATTTTCGATGTTTTCTTTGCGAAAATGCGATAGTATCGATATATCGTGAAAATGATATTCATCGTGGGAGCCTAGTGGGGAAAAGAAAATTTATGGCAATTTTTATAGCAGACAACTATAATTTCTTTAAATTTTCCTATTAAAGTTAAAAATTAAAAATGATATTTGATTTGATTTGTTTAAATTTCTGGTATAAATGCTAAAAATGAAAACTGATACGCACAATCGATAGTGTCAAAAAACTATCCATGGTTGCTCGGAAAGGCAAAAATTCGAAATATCCGCTTGGCGGAAAAAAAATATTTTAAAAACCCTGAATACGGTCCCACTTTCAGTATTTTCATCTATAGCAAACACAGTCTCTTTCAGTTTTACCAGTGGTGAGTTCACAAATAAGCTAGATTGAAAAAAAACAAAGTCAAAATTAACGAAAAATAGCTATATAAAACATACAACAATATTGTTTTCTATTAGTTTTTATCTTAATTAATTAGAATGTTAAAAAATCCTATCCAAAGTATTTAAATGTAGTTAAATTTCGTTCTTATGATGCTTTCATTAAAAATCCGTTAACCAAGACAAGAGGCATTATTTGTCAAAAAAAGAAATGACTTTTTACTGTGTTTAGTCTTAAAATGAATCTTTTTCCCCAAATTAGTAATGTTAAATAATAGCTTAAATATGAAAATATTTTAATAATATTAAATCATTTTATCAAAATCCGCAACATATGTACGGAGTATGTGCATCATTCAATATTGTTATTTTGATTTTTTTTATGAAACAAATAAATAATAAAATAAATAGTGACATACTAAATTTATTTTGCTGCAATATGCTAGATGAATAGTAAAATAAGCTATTTTTAAAGCTATAAGCTAGTAGCAAAATTCACTAGCTTTTCCATTTTTAAAAATGCTAGAACTAGCTTGTAATAAGCTAAACTGGCAACGCTGCTATGTATATACCGAAAACCCACGTCACCCTTCTAGAAAAACCACGTCAGCCAAAAGAAAACCAGTCGTTCTGCATTGCAAAGGTGGATGAGAAAATTGCGTGAGATAACCAGAAAAGCCCGAGGCGGAGGCAATGAAGAGGTTCAAACCAGCCGAGCGTCCGAGAAGCGCAGTTGAAGCCAATGAGACAACCTAAGTGAATCGCCAATCAGATAAAGTTCAGTGCCCGTGGCCAGCGCACGGAAACGATGCAAATCTAAGTTGAACCCAGCACTCACATAGCAGTTTATCGCAGTTTATCACAATACCTGAGTTAGCCATGGCCCCCACCGCGAACACAGTGCTGATAACCGTGCCGCGGACAGCCATCACATCGAATACGCTACCCAAGCTGCGCCCCGCCCCCCTGACGGCGGCCCTGCTCAAGGCCTCTTCGCCCACGCCCTCGAGTTCGGGCTACGCGTCCTCCTCGAACATGGACGACGAGGCCATGTCGGCGGTGCCGCCCAAGGCCAAGAAGCGCCGTCTGGACCACCTCACCTGGGAGGAGAAGGTGCAGAGAAAGTAAGATCGCACTTGCTTTTGCCACGATCGATCCCTTATTTATTTGTTTCCTTCACAGAAAGCTAAAGAACCGTGTAGCCGCCCAAACATCGCGGGACCGTAAGAAGGCTCGCATGGAGGAGATGGAATACGAAATCAAAGAACTCACAGACAAAACGGAAATATTACAGAACAAGTGCGACAGTCTGCAGGCCATCAACGAGTCGCTGTTGGCCAAGAACCACAAGCTCGACTCGGAACTGGAGGTAATGCGCCAGGAACTCGCCGAGCTGAAGCAACAGCAGCAGCAGCAGTACAGTAGCATCGCCGCCACAAACAACCAGAGCACCAGCCATTCCAACGCCAGCGTAGGCGCTGAGGGCTGTGCGTCCACAATCCTTGGATCTGCAGCATCCAATGCTGACCCTCTGCCGCAGGGTACACAACAAGTGGACACACAGTCGTCAGCGCGTCTGCTGGCGGAACAGCTGAAGAGCAGCCGGAGCATGGCATCACTCTGGAAGGTTGTGGCGCTCTGCCTACTCTACAAGACATGCTTGGCGACGACGAAGAATTCGACGTCAAGCGCCTCGAAGAGCTGGCCGAAAGTCTGCTCGCAGATATCACAGCAGACCTGGAGACAGGCGCTGGAGAGAGCAGCCCAGCTGTTGCCCAAGATGCAGGCGAAACAGAGCGATTGCCTGGACCAGTGGTGGGGTCCGCAGCAGAGTGCCTGGAATCCGGCGGGCATAGAGCTGATGGCCTAAGTAACGAAAAGGCACCGGCACCCCTGGAGCACAGTCACACCCTAAATGTGCAGGTGTTGGAGGTAAATGGAAACCCCCAGCAAGCAGCAACAGCGCCAGCCTCGACGACGACGACGACAACAGCCACAATCACAGCTACAGCGGCCGCTTCATTTCTGCAGGCCACACCGGACACGGTGTACGGCACCTACGATGCCAAGACGAACTCAATCACCATCGTAATGGACGGTGATGCGGTGCCGGTTAACGAGGCCGTCGAGGAGATCTACTGCGACGGCGTCACCGCTGGCGACGAGGATACGACTGACGTGATCATGAAGTGTCCGCCGCCAGCGACGTCACCGTCGCAGGTCTACCTCAACGTGGTGAACGCCACCGAGGACGACTCGGACGACGAGAGCAGCTTCGACCCCATCCAGCGCTTTCTCTGTCCGCGTGTCAAGGCAATCTCCCCGCTGGCCAAATCCCCCGCATTGTCTCTCCACTCGGCCACCTCGGACCACGGATACGAGTCCATACTGGGCTCCCCGTCATCCACGGCCCTGACTCTGCCCATCGACGAGGATGATTTCCCCTGGCAGAGCAACTTTGACGAGCTGTTCCCCAGCTTGATCTAAGCCCTTGTTTCTCTCTGTTTTACTCTTAAGTTCGGCAGGCCGCCGTATATGTTTAAGTTTGTTTTAAATGATAGGCTGTACAGAATTTTGTCGTCGAAAATAAGGCTTTATATATATGATATTTATCGTGGACGTAGATCGCCAGGATTAGTTGTAGGTTTCCATTTACGTTTAACACTCTCTAACCACATAATTAGGCTACTGATTACTTGTAATGTGCTCAAAGAATTTGTGAAACCCATTGGAAAAAATTATATATTCAGAATATAAACCAAACCACACCACAGCCGTAATGCGTATTTACTTTGTTTTATCCTCGTCATGCCACCCTCTCCCTCAGGCCACTGGATCACGCCACATTTTCTGACGCAATTGCGACGTAGATAATGGTCGGGTTAAAGAGCAAACAAACATGAGTCATCATACTTGGAAACGTTATAATACTTTAAATGAATATTTCAAATATTATTACGAGGGGCAAAGTCAAACTTTATATGAAATAATAGAGAAAATAAAAAAATATTCCTATATTTAAATACAGTTTTCAAGTACATGGGTTTTTATTGACATTTAGCTTAATATTACCAGGTTTTTATTAGCAGCTTAATTAACATAAAATAAATGAATTAAATTTTATATAAACCATCTGCTATTGTGTCCAATAAGATAAGAAAAAAGTCTGCAGAAATCAATATTAATGAATTTGTAATAAATGAAAATAATTTTAGTTGCAACAATGAGCCATTTTCTAATTTAAACTAGAAATAAAAATCTGCATATAAATATTTTAAATTTTCATATTGTTTTAACGTCTTAAAAATCTGCATAAAATATAAATATTTTAAATTTTCATATTGTTTTAACGTCTTTTCTACCTAAAGTAGATCTGGTCACACTGTTGAAAGCCAAAACAATATTGAAAAATAAAATTTTTTATATTTTTAATTTTTTCTAATTGAAAATTGCCGGAATCGACATCCAAATGACGGAACCACTGAAGGAGACCCCAGATGTGGTGGCGGAGGCTCCACACACCTCAACCCCAATCGCCTCCAAATCCCTCGACGCGGCCAGGCATGAGGAGCTCGACGAAGAAAAACCCACACCGGCCAAGGCACCCAAGAAGAAGGGACAGAAGGCCAGCCGCCACTCGGAATCAGAACTGGAGGGGGAGCTGAAAAAGCTTGCACAGCGCCGCATCAACGTGGCCGGAGCTCCTAAAATGCCGCTCAATGGCTACGTTCGATTCATGAACGACAGGCGCGAGGAGCTGCGACGCGAACAACCCCACCGCACGGCTCTGGAGCACACAAAAATCATTGGCGAGGAGTGGCACCAGCTGCCGGAGGAGCGTAAGGTTCCCTACATAGAAGCCGCTGCCAAGGACAAGGCCGTGTAAGTTCTGGGAGGATACGTAGCTCGGAAAACCAGTTATATTTTCGAATATTTTACAGATATCAGGAGCAGCTGCAGCTTTTTCTCAAGGAAAATCCCGAAATTGTGGCCAGGGAACTGGCGAAGGCCAAGAAGGCTACCAAACTAGAAGGTTCCCCGAAGGAGAAGACTCCAAAAAGCGGCGGCAGCGCCGACACCAGCCTGGGCAAGGGGAAAAAAGCCAAGGCGAAGCCAATAGCAGCCAAGAGACAGAGCGAAGAAGACCCTGACGACGTTCCGTTGGCCCAAGTAAAGCGAATGCCCACACCTCCACCGCCGCCCCCGCCGCCAAGTGCAGTACCAGCAGCTGTGCCGGCGCAGCCCATTTCCTCCAGCTACGTGACACCCATTCCCGCTCCGCTTCGTCCTCTTCAGGCTGGCGAAATTCCCATTTACACCAACGAATTCATCGAGCACAATCGCAGCACCGAGAACGAATTGAGGACGCTGCGCAAGGCCAAGACGGATCTGGAGCAGCAAAACGCTGTGCTTGAGCAGCATGTCGACAACACAAAGGCCGGCTATGCCAAGGTTATGGGCGAGGTATCAGTGTTGATGGGCGAGAACGCGCGCCTTGAGAGCTATGTGAAAGGATTGCGTCAGAAACTAGTGTCTGCTCTCGGGGCAATCCAGCTACCGCCACTGGAATCTGCGGGTCCTCCCAGTGTAGATAACATTGACAAATACCTAAGGCACTTGGCTGGCCTCGCTGCCCAGCCGACGGCCAACGCCACGCTAGCCAAAGCCCGAGAAGCCCTGCGAAAGGTGGACGCCGCCAGCCTCCTAGTCAAACCCTAGTCATAGTTCCTGAAAATTCCACTTAAGACTGCGTATTATTTAAACAAAAACCTTAGTTTTAAGATAACTCAGTCCAGACATGTGTATGTTTTAATAATAAATGAAAACCAATCCAAATTTTAGTAGCTACATCCTTATTTAATTTTGCACGGGCGTCTCATTGGCGGCGCCAGCCTCAGCTAGTTTCGCCGCAAAGCGATAGGATGGAATTCGTGGTGTACGAGGCGTGTTCCGAATGCCAGCCATCACTCCACCATCGCCATCCTTATCATCGATCTTGAATTTCGTGGCGCGACGGTACCAAAAGTTGCGCAAAACATAGACGCAAAACAAGAGCATGGGAATGATCATAATTGGGTGGCACGCCAGGCTCAGCACCAGAAGAAACGTGGACATCATGAGATTGATCAATGCCTCTGTGGAGCAGGGTAGAGCAGAGGAGATTGGTTTTCAAGTAAATGGAGCAATGTTCTCATGGTGACTTACCTTCTACGTGCCAAATTGTGGCCACAAATGTATAGACGCCATAGGAGATGGCCTGCAACACACTGTAAATGGCGTGTACAAGCATTTTGTAATGGAATTTCTTAGTTCTTGATTTTTCTCGTGGACAAAAATAAACAGCCCGAGTTATGGGATGATCGGTTGGGGAACGGACAAGTCCGATAATTCCGACACGCGTTACAAGTAGGAAAAGGGTTGCTTATGGACAAAATCGTAAAATAAAAATAAACAAAATTAAAGGTGCTTGCTTCGCGCAGCCAAAAGTAGTTGTTGCTTTTTTTTATTATTAAACAAAATAGTCGTCGCTTCTCGCTTCTCGTAAATAAACTTAAGCATTTTTCTCTTAATTCTTTTCGATTTTTTCTTTTTTTTTCTTCTTAGGAACAGCAAAATTAAACAAAAATAAATTAAAACTTAAAAAGAAACTCGTTTCGTTTGCAGCTTGTTTGTTTTTCAAAAGTGATAGGTTCTAAATTATAGCATACATTTAAGGTTTTATAACAAAAATAATTTAATGAGATAATAAATCAAGGGCGCAGACTTCAAAATTAAATGTTATTCCATTGAATCGGGGGCATTCCCCCCAAGTTCAAAGGCCATCACTAAGGTTGGTCCAACTCTCTCACAGCGTTTGGTAAAAATGAAGAACATGGGATTCCGGAAGGTTCCTCTCTCACTTTTTTTTAAATTAAAAAGACTCATCGCCATTTTCAATTTGTTATTATTTTTAGAAATTTGTGTTTCGTGATTCAAGTTTTCAAATCATCTTGTTAAAGTAATCTTTTACTTTTCGTGATAGAAGGGAGAGATACTGAATGTGTGTAATGTGTGTGGGTTCGAGTGGTGTGGGTGGCGGGGCAGCTGCTGGCTCAAAACAATCGGAGCTGAGCGGAGGCCTTCTTCAAGATATATATCTCTCTATTGGAATGCCAAATTCGATGCGGAAATGAGGATTAGGAAACTTTTGAAACGTAAAACGTAAGACGTTGAACGTAAAACGGGAATTGTTTAGAAATTTGTGTTTGTGTGGGGCCTGCATTTCAGTGCTGTTGAAATTTGAAAGGAGGAGACTGCTTATTTATATTACGGACATTCAGATATTGTAAGCAACCTGTTGTTGCTGCTGTTGCTGCTGCTGCTGCTCATCGTTTGCTGTGGCGACAGCTGTTTGTGGTTGTTGTTTTCCCTAATTAATATAAAGTATAATAATCTCAAACTTGTCGTCTCAGATGCAGGTGCGAGGACGACGATGACGACGACGAGGACTGCGTCTGCTGCTGTTGGCGTCAGGCATCCGTTCCAGTAGGGTTCATGCCCACCGGCGACACCACCATCATATTTCCCGTCTTGGGCGTGTACACACTGGCATTGGGATCCAGGGTGGAGCCGTTGTTTCCGTTGTTGGCAGCAGCGACAGCATTTGCCGCAGCCACCTGAAATGCGGCCGCCACACTGACCGGCACCATCTGTTGCTGCTGCTGAGAAACGCCAAAATGATGTTGTTGATGCTGTTGCTGCTGGTGCTGCTGCTGTTGCTGCTGATGCTGCTGCTGCTGTTGTTGTTGCTGATGCTGCTGGTGCTGCTGATGCTGCTGATACTCCTGGGCGGCAGCGCTCAGACTGAGCATGGGCGAGGACGGTCCGGGACCCGACTGCAGTGGTGGCGTGTCATTCATGCGCAGAATGCTACTGGCCGGTCCATGTGGGCCAGTGTTCATGCACAAATTATCCGGCATCACGGCCAGCAGTTGGGCAATCTTGGCCTTGAGATCAATGACCTCATCCTCTTTGGAGCGACGATGGTCTAAAGTAATGCAATCAATCGGTTAGAGGGGCATTATTGGCCCAAGTCCCAAGCCTTTACTTACTGTCAGATATTTCGATCTGGCGCTTGGCAGCGCCCAGAGCCGAGAACAAGTCCAGCTTGACTCTCGTCTCTGCGGATAGATTCTTCTCGAGCGTTGCATTCTTGTCCTGCATGGCGGCAATGGCATTCAGCAGCATCTCGGAATCGTTCTGCGCCGATTCACGGCTTCGTAGCTTTGCCTCCAGCATGCGGTACTGAAAAAGGTCACCTTATATAATTCTAATCACTCAAAAGTAATTGTTTGCATACACACACCTCTTGTTCATATTTCCGTCCGTGTTCCACAGCCAACTGTTTGGCTTCCTCCGTCTGCTTAAGCTCGCCACGCAGCCGCTTCTGTTCCTCGTCCATCTGCTGGCGCCGTTGCTTGCATTGGGCACTGCACTCGGGACGTGCTGCCTTCTCCTCGGCCACCTTGCGCGCCTTTTTCTCGTTGGCCAGTTGAGCGTCCAGTGATTGCTTCTGGCGGCGCTCCTCGTTAAGTCGCCTCTCCACCGTCTGCAAGTTCAACATATCCGAGTGTCGGGCATTGTTTAGCTCCTGAATCCGTTTTTCCAGCTCGTCGCACTCCTTCTGTTTGGCCTGCAGCGATGACTTGCTGGTCAGATTAGCGTCCAGCTTCTGGCGCAGCTCGTTCTCGATTTGCTTCATATGGCTGATTTCGGTGCGATATTTCTTCACGTCGGCCTCCAGTTTGAGGCATGTTTCACAGATCTTAGATACAACCTTGCTGGCAATGTGTGCGATGGCATTGTTGCTCGAGGTGGAACTTGCCGATGAGGATACCGAGCTGGCATCGTTGTTGTTGTTATTGTTGGCTGTGTTCTCCTTGTCCTTATCCTTTTGCTGCTGTTGAGTCAGCTGATGCTGATGGCTGTGATTGTCCTTGGATGCGTTGTTATCCTTTTTACCGCGATTCCGTCGCCCTGCATAAAGTACAACAACTGGTTAGGTTACGTATATTTTTCGCTTCTGCTTCTGGCAATACCTTTGGGCGCCTTTTCAGCCGGAGGTGCTGGCTCCGCACTGCCCGTTTCGTCGGCCTCTAGATGATTAGCACTTCCATTGGGTACCGTCGCATGGTTCGCCTTTTTATCTGTAAATATTCATTGACTTTAGTTTCTTTCAAACATTTTATAAAATATCTTAGTTATTCTTTGATTAAATCACAAAATAATCATGTCAGAAGAGCACCAATTGATTGAACTAATAAACACATGTTCCTGATAAGATTAATGGCCATCAGAGATTGCACCTTGCAAAACTAATCAAATCAGAGCGTCCACTCACCGTGCTTGTTTTCCTTCCCGCCCTGCTGCTGCTGCTGCTGCTGCTGTTGTGGATAGTTGCTGCCACTACTACTATCCCAGTCTGACTTCTCCTTATCCTTATCCTTACTATTAGTTGATGTGGCGCTTGTGGTTACTGTGGCAGCGCCACCATCGGCCTGGGGATAGTTGTTGCTGTTGCTATTTTTACCCCCATGCCGCGACCCATTGTTGTGCTCATTATCAGCAGCGGCGTCGCCCTTGTTGTTGCGATGCTTGTTATCCTTGTCCATGCTGCGTCGATGGTTCCTTGAACCACCAGCGTGACCATTGGAGGTGGCTGCAAAGGGATATATATAAATAGAGCGCGTTAAGTGCATGTTTATTTATAGGGGGGGGAAAAATAATTGTGTTTTATTGATTTCGTGAGGAAATGGTCATTCTGGGGGCGAGGGACGTATTAGTTGTTAGGAGAGCCTCTCTCTCTCTCTTGCTGGCACCCAGAGTAAGGTTTGCCTTGCAGCAGGAAGATAATGATATGAAGGTTTCGATTGCCGACTGTGGTTGCTGTGGGTTATTAGATATTGTTGTGCCTGCAAGTCTTGGTTTTCGTGGGTTACATGCGCATACAGAAACATACATATGTGGCGGCTTTAGTAAGTAGTACGAATTAGTGGGTTCTTTGTTTTTGCTGTTGTTGTGAGGGACAGCAGCAGGAAGCAGCTTATGGACATGGTTATTACCACCACAACAACCGTCAGCATCGACACCGTCAGAAGAAGAGGAGGAGGCGGAAGAAGAGTAAGAAGCAGCAGAAGAAGAAGAGGGGAATGCTGCCGCCCCCGACTGCTGTTGTTGCTGATGGTGCTGTGTCGCCGAATTCGCAGTCAAAGCAGCAGAAAGAGCTGAGACGGAAGTAGAACAAGTAGTGATTGCTGCACCTGTTGTGGCCGCACTGGCTGCTGCTGATGCCGACGACTGTTTTCCCGCCGACGACGCTGAGGAGACATAGCCCGTGGACGACGTGGCAGTTGCTGACGCACCTGACGCTGCCCCTGCAGCGGAAGACGTCGCTGACGATGCAGCCGTTGCGCTGTCATTCGTACTGTTGTCCTTTCCTCCTGCGCTGCCGTTATTATTGTTGTGGCTGCTGCTGCTGCCACTGCTGTTACTATGATGGTGGTGATGATGATGATTACTATTGCTCGAGCTGCTGCTGCTGGCGCCGGCGCCGCCGCTGTGATGATGCTCATGATGGTTTTGTGCTTGCGTGGCAGTGGCCAGAATGCCGTTAGCCGCCGCAGATGCTGCGGCTGCTGATGCGACCAATGCCGGCGTCGTGGCCGAACCATTGGCCACCACGACGGTGCTGGATGTTGTTGGCGCTCCCGCTGCTGTTGCCTCCTCAGTGGCCTCTTCGGCGGGCAGCGCCTGCTGCAATAATTGCATGTAAAACTCGTTGTCCTTGGCCACCTCTCGCTGCTTGCGCTGACGCATGCGGTAGCCCACATAGCTTTTGAAGCCAAATCCGAGCGTGACAACCGGATAGCCAATGCTAATAACAGAATGGGTTTTACGAGGATTAGCAGGAGTTTCTTTAGATTTCGAGATTCGATGAGAATCTTACCAATGCGCTGCGAACGGCCGGCAGAGATCCAAGTGCGGCATGTGGCGACTGTCCTTCCATCGTATGCCAACCTCAAGATAGACAAACAACATCCAGAGTATAATGGTTGGCAAACAGATGCCTTTATCTAAAAAAAAAGAGCATGGATGAGGTAAATAAGAAGACCTGCGGAGACTTCAACTCCACTATGGCTGACGCACCTGTATGCCAGACGTACTGCACCCAGACATAGGTGCTGGCCACGAAGAGCAGCCAGTGAACGGGTATGAAGAACAAACAGACCAGATCCGACGTTATCGCTATACACACGAACAGCACGGAAAATGCCTGCAAAAGTAAGTGACCTCAATTAGAGTTTCGCTTGGAATGAAGACGGACGCCCACTCACCAGACCCTTGTACTTGAAGGAATCGTGCACGGAGCGGAGGAGTAGCCAGAATGGCCACAAGTATTCAAAGCGGAACATAAACATGAAATCGGCGACCATTACAATGGCCCAAAGTATCAAAAACTTCATGTACAAGACAGTTGTGCTGCAATTAAACAGGGAAAGAGATCAAATACAGATTTTAATAATAATTTAATACTCATAAAGGCATCCTCCTTTTAATTTAAATAATTACTATAAACAAAAACATTTTTATTGAGTTTCCAAATCAATCTGTCAACCTTCTGCCCGAGTAAACAGATAAGGGGCAACAATTTAATAACATATAGAAGTCAGCAACCACCACCCAGGCGGTTAAAAATTCTTAATAAGATTATCATCAGGCTATGTCAAAGATTAAGTAGAAGTGACGAAACGAAACGAAACGAAGAGGCGGTTGGTCGTTTGGGCTGAGCAAATGCCAAAAAAGAGTAGCGTCCAAATAAAAACATGCATAACATCATAAAACAACAGCTATGAGGCGCAATCAAAAAGTAAACAAACGTATAAATAATAAAAATGCGAGAAGAGAGAACGAGTTCTTCACACACACTCTCGGAATTTCTTGGCTGTTCTCTTGCGCCTCAGAAAATCGGATAATCATCAAGAGCTCTGACTTGGGGGGGCAGTTCGCATGCCAATAAATAGAAATGTGACTGTTTATCTCAATTAAGATGTGGCTCGATTGAATTATTGGAAAATATAACATTATTATAAAGTTTTTAAGGCATTTGTAGTTCCACAAAGTAATTAACATGAGTAATTAACTTTTAGACTCAAAAAGGGTAACATTATGAACCATCTTTATATGGTGACACCTAGAAATTTGAACTTAAAAAGCTAAAGCAATGGGATTTTGTGTCGAAAAGTACCATCAGAGAACCTACTTTATTTTTAAATATTTAAAATCTTCTGATTATAATTTAGACAACTAACATTTTAAACAATATATTAATAATACATTTATAGATTTGTAATCCCAATTTAAATTTTAGATTTTAAATCCAAGGGAACTTCTCATATTAGTATTTCTTTAGGATTATCTTGTCTCTAAAAAACTTAAAATAATATTTGAAAACGAAATTACGTAGTAAATGTATTATTTAACATTTTAAACCATTTTTTTAACTCTTAAATTCCTTGTAATAATTTATATTCAACTTTGATGCGCAATTTAAATTTTAGATTCAAAATCTAAGGGAACTTCTCATATTAATTCTCGATTTAGCTTTAGGAATATGTTAGGTGTCTAAAAACACTTAATATAATATTTCGAAACGAAATTAAGCTGTTTTCCTTAAGGATTTTTAACACAAAAGTAGTATTTGTAGCTCCTTCCTTATACTATTTTTATATTTAGATTTCTGCCTTATCACTCACCTGCCGTACATGCCCTCTGTGATTTTGTTGCGCTTCATCGGCCGCCGCAGCTTGCCACAGTCCGCGTTGCGTCGCTTCATCTTGGATACCCGGCGTATGCCTCGCCTCCGCCTCCACTAGGATCAGTGCGCTGTCTCCTGTGCTGCCTGCTACTTTCCACTAATCAACTTATCAATTGTCGAACAGACCAATTCTCCACTCGTTGGGCACTACTCTTCACTCTCTGCACTACACACTTTGCACTCTTTTTCACTCAATAATCAGTTGCTGGCGCTCCTGATGTTCCTGGTGGCATCGATGGCGATGTCGGCGTGGTTTGGCTTGCTGCTGCTGCTGCTGCCGATGCGACGGCATCTCATTTACATGTGATGCGTTTGGAAAACGTTCGTTTCGCCTCCTGCTGAGCCGGCTTTTTAGGATTTAACACTGCAAGCAGATAGGACCAAGAGAAGAACGAGAGAGAGAGGGGTTCGGTTGTGAGAGATGCAGTGAAACCAGGAGAGTGGCGGCAAGAGCGTGAGAAAGTGCACTCTTTCTCGCGCCTCCTAACATTGAATTGGCTCGGGAAATTGTCCAAATGTCGACAGCACTTTTATTTACACTCAACCGCCATTTATAGTCTTGTTAAAGACAAAAGGCCTATTTTTAGGCCTTTTGTGCTTAATATGTATTAAGTTTAGCACTCAAAAGAACTCAAAATTGCAATACTGAATTTATTTTAAAAACTATCCAAGAATGACTGTTAGAAGATGACTTTGTGGAAGTGCAAGTTCGACTGCAAGTCTCAATTATTCATGCAGAAATGCACAATTCCTTGAAAGCACACCTGTGGGCCATAGAAAACTAACTCGAATACGTGACACTAAGGTGTGCAGCGCCTGATTATGAGGGATACTCAATAGAAGGCAATTGTATTGCAACTACATACCTTCCACAATCTATAAATTGTATTGTACATACAAATGTATTCAATAGCTATGAGGAAATTGTTTAAAATATTCATGAAATGGCTTTTAATTAGTCTTAAAACCCAACACAAAATAAATCCTATTTAAATCCAATTTAAATCCTCAGTAATCGATGACGATAATTTCGAGAAAAGGGCTTGAAAATCACAAGTGCAGACGGAAACACACACTCACAAACACACGTACACAAACAAATCAATGCAACGACGAGTGGGAAAGTGCGGGAGCTGTGCGCGTAACGGCGTATCCGGGAATTGGTAAAGAGGATGAGTCAAGAAGGAGGGGGAGAGGAAAAGGATATGTGCTGGGCGCTCTTCTCAACATGTGGATGTGGATGCTGCCCGGTAAATTCGGTAGAACGTGGATTGTGGACCGTGGACAGTGGAA
The DNA here is from genome assembly GCA_008042515.1 of Drosophila truncata. Taxonomy (NCBI): domain Eukaryota; kingdom Metazoa; phylum Arthropoda; class Insecta; order Diptera; family Drosophilidae; genus Drosophila; species Drosophila truncata. The sequence goes on along the minus strand of VNJQ01002436.1, from coordinate 26,411 downwards.
CGTGGAGTAGACACACACACAAGTTAAGGAAGCAACCATTGCGACTGCGCCAACTCAATCGGAAGCGGAACTATGCAGATTTCAAGGAAGCAGAGCAGAATCAGTGGCCTGGCCATCATCATCACCATCATCATTATTATCATCGTCATCGTCCTCGGCCAGCGATTGTGTGTATGTATACGGGCGAAAAGGTTTATAAATAGCATCCAAAAGTGGAGCGCATCCATCACACGAGGAAGCTTCGCTTCCCCAATGACGCGTCTGATGCTGTTGCTCGATTATCCTTGTGCTGTTCCTGGTCAAATAATTCCCTTTCCCATGATGGACTCCAAGTGGACACCTGAATGCTCGCTGGTATGCGTAGAAACAAATGTATAATATATAATGTACATGTGTACAATCTGTATATCTCAGTTTTCATCCGCCATTTTGTAGTCCTGTCTGCTGCTCGACAGGACTCGAATGTATAATTGTCAAAAAAGAAAGGGGGGGCTTGCTTTTGTAGGCTTTATAATTGCTAATCAATCGGATAGGAAACGATTATCCTAATACAAAGAGGTAATAATCTTAAGATCAATAATCTTTCATAGAATTAAAACAACCTACAATAAATAAAACAAAAGCCCTACAGTGGTTCACAGCTTGTTTTGATATAAATGTATGGAAAAATAGTGCCATAGAGAAATTGATTAAAAAATAATATAAAAACTTTAAAAACAATGTATATACTTTTATGAAAAATGTCCAGAAAGGTTGTCAGTTTAAGGGGTTACAAAAAATATTATATACAAATTTAATAATAATAAGTTAATTTAAAGGATTTGCACAAAATAAGCCGTGATATGAAAAAGAGTCAGTATTTTTAGTTTTATTTTAATTTAAGCGTCACCTAATGGAATCACAATTATGAATTGCATTAATAAATGCCATAACTCTACTCTACATAAATGCATTTAAATGTTTTTGATATCTAATATAGTTTGACTGCTATTCGATCATAAACTTCAAGTTAAACTCTGCACGAAATATAATATATTGTAGTTCCTCAAATATAAACTTTAAAATACATCCTCAGGAAGACTGAATAGCATTGAAAGGGATTTTTAACAAATATTAAACAAACATATTTATAAACGTCTTCAAATTTTAAATATGTGCTTAGAAGATGCTGAATTTATTAAATAAACAACAATAAATTTATAAAAACTTTTCCCTTTTAATAGACAAACCCAGGAGACAATTTTAATGAAACTATTACAAGAACGCTCGAAATTCATAGCACAAACTTGGCTTAAAGGCCCAGAATAGGAAACAATAGTACGGAGTACCAATTAAAGCAAGAAAATTAAGATTTTCCATTTGGATTTTTAGTTTTTTGCGCTTTAAAAAAAATATAGGCACTTTATCTGCGACACAACTGATTTAAGGACAAAATTATTTTAAGGACCAGCGTTTTGCTTAACGCCAACTACGTGTTGACTTTTTTGCTGGATATTCCTCGTTCGCTTTCTCCCTCTCTCTTTCCACTCTGTTCGTTTCTTTCACACTTTCCCAATTGCACTTTGGTGGCCAAAACGAGATCGCACTGACACATACTCACACTCCCACTCACTCGCCGTTGTTGCTGTGCTCACACATACACGCTTACAGCTGTTTGGTCGCGCGCCTCGCATTTAGAAACAACAACAACAACAAGAGAGCAACAAGATTCGACTCGCATCGAAAGGCTAAAGAACTTTGATAAAATGCCGTTCTCGCAATACATATAAATTCGGTGGCCGCTTTCTGGTTTTTTGCATAACGTACGGATCTGGCGATAACCACCGTTCCACATTCGGGGTCTGGTTTATCGGTCGAAACACACGCACACTCACACTCACTTTACGTTATCTGATGAAAATAATGACTTAATACGGGAATCGGGCAATGTAAATAAAGCGAACAACAAAAACTGAGCAACACTCATTGATGCCGGTCTCGATCACCTTCGATTTCCGAAAATAGCTAGAATAAAACAAAACATCGGTGTGCCTCTGTATGGGTATGCAAGTTCGTGCAGCAATAACAACATCCGAAGCAGGCGAAAAGTGAAAAGTTGTTCGATGTGCCTAGAGCGCCTTTGGTGGGGTCGAGTGGGAAGAGGGGGTGAGCTTTCGAACAGCATCCACATCTGCCAGGAAGGAAAGCATCCTTGCCTCTCCGCTGCCAGCGCTGACTGCGGTTACGTTTGCCCTGTGCGTGTGTATGTGTGTGTGCGGAACGATGCCGTTGGTGTTGGTTGTTGGCGGCTGGCACACGGACAGGGACACCTATGTGTATTTTTCACACTCCTCACCTACACAAACACAACAATACTCAGTCGAAGAATTGCAAAATTGCACACACGACTCGCGTCTGATTATTTCACTTGACTCTTCACACGTTTCGATTTATTTATTTTCAAGCGGATTTTTAATACAATTTGCACATTTCCCACAACTGCGCTGTGCCAGTCTGTGTGCATGTATGTATATGTGCTCAGCTTACGTGTGTGTGCGCTGGTGTGTGTAGATTCTTTGGCACCCGAAAATTTTTCTTTACACTTTATTAACTGCGTTGCTGCGATGCTTACGCTAAATTAACACTGCATTTTCTCTCGGCGTAACCGTGACCGTTGTGCATTTATTTCGGATATTCTGTATTGATTTACTTAAGTTTGTATTTCTACCGAAATCGTAACTCGAAATGACGCGACCAGTGTGGCCCGTTACTATTTTGGTATTTTCATAGTTGCTAAAGCTGGGACACTCGCGATTGGTATCGATTTTAAATTATCGACATCTTCAGAATGAATCGTTTTGTGTTGAGGGAATTCACTATCAGCTGAATTTTTGAATTTAAGGAACGTTTCACAGCTGTTTGCCGCTGGTTTCTTGAATTTTAAATAAATAAGTAATAAGTAATAAGGAGAAAAAAGAATTTGTCAATAAATAATGATCGATTTAGATCTCTTTTTGCCAGTTTAATTTCCTGAATGAGTTTTATAATTAAACTTAGCTTTAAACCATGAATAATAAGAAAATAAGCTATTGAAATGTTTATTAACGTTCTTTTAGGAGCCTTATTGACAAAGTACGACAATCCCAATAAGAGTTTCATATATATTTAATTCCTAATGTTCAGTAATAAAACTTACAACTGATGTTTTTACTTTTTATTTTATAGTATCCGATATAGTATAGGTAATATTTGAATTGTACATTATTATGCGTGTACCTAGAATCTGCGCATTATAAACAATCTGAGTGTTAAATAGACTCTTAAAACTAAATACATAACAAAATAATAAACATTTCAAGTGTTGCCTTGCGATTGCTGTTTTGTTTCTTCTTGGGCTTCTGATACTTCTCTACTCACGATGCTCCCCTGTCGATTTCCTGTCCATACAATTCGTTTCCTTTGCTAATTATTTGCTATATCTGTCTGTAAATCTGTTGCTCCACATACATATCTCTAGTTCACTGTGGTTCTTGTGGTTCCTATTGTACGTACGAGTAGTTATAGTTGTGTTACGCGAAATAAACTGATTCTGATTTTAAAAGCGACCGCGACCCAAACTCGTCAACAAATGCTGCGTAATCTCAGGATAAAAATGGTAAAAGTTCGTTCGCATGTATTACATTTAAGTTACTTGGTAAGGAAAATCATAAATTACACTTTTTGAATTTACTCAAATATGCGTTTGTTCTTCACTTGATTTGTCTGTCAGACGCCTATGCGTCGGCATCAGCGGCTGCGGCTGTGGCTGCTGTTGCATCTGCTGATGGCTCCTCCGATTGGATCTCAGCAGCCGAAGGTGTTGGAGTCGATTCCTCTTTGGGCGCAGCCTCTGTGTGAATAGTCTCCGGTTCCGGAAGCGATGGGGGAGAAGCAGCAGGAGCAGCATCGGCTATTTCTTCATCTGCGCTCGAAGACTGAGCTCGGAACGAAGGGTCCGAGGCCGTGGGAGGTGGCAATTCATCGTAAAGGGGCGTACAGGCGGGAGATGCATCTGCTTGTGGTTTCGGGGCTGATGAATCACTCGCCACATCTGCGGGCTTGGCAAAATCTTGCTCCGCAGCCGCTGCCTGCGTGTTCTCCTGAAGGGGCTCGTCATTCGAGGACTGATGAGCAGAATCTTCCGCTGGCTTCTGCGCCTCCATTCTCGCTTCGTAGTCCTGGAGTTCTCGATCCCAATCTTCCTCGGTGTCTACAGCCGCTGCCCCCGTGGGCGCAGGTGGTGAGTTTTTATCGGCGTTCGCAGAGTCTTCGTTATCTGCATTCTTGGGCTTGTGCTCCTGCTCCGAAGTCATCTTACTATTAATACCATCTTCCATAGAGCCTATCGAATGGCGATTGTTGTCGTCCCGCGAGCCTCGTCTGTTGCCAAAGCCAGGACGCTCACGATCCTCTCGTGGTCCTCCTCGGCCGCCACCTCGTGAGTTCATGGCACGGCGATCATCCGCCATATCCCCTCCGCGATCACCACGGAACCGATTTCCGCCAGGACCAGGACCACCTCCTGGACCACCACGGCGTTTGAAATTGTTTCCTCCCTCGTCTTCATCGTCACTCCAACGACCTCGACCGCCGGGGCCTGGCCCTCCTGCATTTCCGCCCATGCCTCGTCCTCCTGGGCCGCCGCCTCCTCCTCCCGGCCCTCCTCGGCCGCGTTGTTGGTTGTCATTAAAAGGGTTTCGGGGATTAAAGAAACCTGAAAGAAAAAACAAATCATTAAGCTAAGAAAATGTTCGATATTTTTTAGTCGATATTTAACATCCGGGATATTTCTTCTCTATATAGTGGCATCCCTGGATAACGAAAATAGGAAGCGCGACGTGTTTTTTTTCGAATTGAACTGACATTTACGAATTCTGTACGCTCTACGAATAATTGGTTAGTATACTTGTTGTTATTAAGTTTAAATAATGGATACAAATACCCCTTTATTTGATTTTTCGGGAAGATTAAAAAAAATATTTTTTGTTAGCCCCAAAAAAAAGAAATTTTCTTCCATGCCGCTTATCTCACCTGGTCCCTGTTGTCGTCCACCTCCTGGGGGACCGCCTGGTCCGCCGCCGCCCCCTTGATTCCGCATGAACATGGGTCCCACACCGTTGCCGCCACCACCATTTCCAGGCGGTCCGCCCATGCGCTGCTGGTTGAAGGCAGCCGGCGGCGGAATCCGCATTTGCATTAGGCTGGTGGGCTGATTGAATCGATTGTGATTCATATTGGGCGGGAAGAAGTCGCCACCTGGTCCACCATTGTGGCTCCCACGCGGTCCCACCATTCCGCGCGGTCCGCCTGGTCCACCGCGATTATCAAAGTCTGTAAGGTATATTAAATATACTATATTTAGTAATTGCCAAATATTGTTTACTTTGTGATCTAAGCTTACCCATGAAATCTGGCCTTGGCATTCCGTGATCAATAGGATTTAGATTTAGACGCGCTCTTGCTTCATTAAATGCCGCGTTCGCTCCAGGGCCTGGACCCGGTCCACCAGACCCATTTCCGCCACCATTTTCGGCGCGCCAACGTTCCGCCTGCTCGGCCATCCCGTCATCCCGTCCGCCCCAACGCGAGTTGGCTTGGCCCCGCGAGCGGTCCCTATCCCGCTCTCTCTCCCGTTGTTGGAACATCTCGTTTGCCACAGCCGCGACTGCCACATCGACACTACTGCCAGATGGATTAAAGGCGGCTGCCTGCTGCTGCTGCTGCTGGGACGGCGGTGGTGGCGGAGCGTCCTCAAGATCCATTTCGATGTCCATTTGATCGTCGCTCACATTGCCACTATTGGCCGACGGTGGCGGACCTGCGCTGGCTATGGGCATCGGCAAGGCGGCACCTGGTGGTGGGAAAGGATTTCCTGGAGGCAAGCCCATGGGATGCGGAGGTCCACCCATGCCTGTAAAATACAACATATAAAAACGAAGTTAGAGTTCAGTTCTCCAATTTACAATTTACAATTTTTGTAGCTACCTGGAAATCCGGGAGGCATCATCGCCGGTGGCATCATCATCGGCGGGGGCATATTGGTAGTTGGCATCATCATCGGAGGTGGCATGTTGGTTGGCGGCATCATCATTGGCGGCGGCATATTAATGCCCATTGGCGGGCCCATCGGGAATTGACCCCTGCCCACTATGCCCATGAGCGATGGCGGTGGCGGCGCTCCAGGACCTGGTGGCGGACCCACAGGCCCTCCCACGGGTCCCACCGGTGGCGGTTGAGTCGTGTCAATGCCAAAAATCATGCCAGGTGGCGCAACACCAACGGGTACCGCCTCAGCGACGGGCGTGCTCTTATTGTCTTTGCTGACATTCTTTACTTGATTAACTTTCTGCTTCATCCAGGCGGGCATGGTGTCCTCGTCGAACATGCCACCCTCCTCCAGGCTGTCAAAGTCTGTCTCAGTGCTCAGCTTGGACCATGGAATGTAGGTGACACCCAGGTCCAGGTCCCAGAAGTCCTTCCACTCCTTGCTCTTCACTCCCTTGCCGGCCGCCCAAGAAATGGTGATGGCACGTCCCTGAAGTTTGTGATTTTTCAGCGCCTGCATGGCTTTGTGGGCATCCTGGCGGCGGTTCATTACTATGAAGGCGCATCCTCGCGGCACAATCTGATCGATGCTAACTATATCGCCGTATTCGCCAAAGGTGTCGGATAGCTCCTCTTGGTAAACCAGCTTCGACAGGTGTCCTACCCACAAAGTAGTACTACACACTGTGGGTTACAACAATAAAAAGAACAACACAGATCAGGAGAGTTGAAAGACTGTTATGGGAGATTAGAATTGATATTTGACGGGAAGTCCAATATATAAATATCGTTCTATGTATTTAATATATTATATTATATATTATAATATATTATTATAAATTTATATATTTTTAGGTACGTTAGGTACGTTTTTAACGTTAAATTTTCAAGATTTTTGTCAATATTTCATATCAGATTTTACTTCTCGACTAATTTGGAAGTTCCTTTGCATCGCTGACCTGTGTGCATGTTCAAGTTTATATTAGTTTTAAGGAGAACCAGATTTTTGTATATTTATAAAGCAGAAACAAAAGGAAAACTAGCTAGAATTATTACAACAAATTTGGCTTCGAAAGGGCGAAAATTTAGAAACATTTATATTTTTTGAAGGCATTTCTTGAGACAGCTGATATTTAAAAACTAAAGCTGTATTTCTGAAAGCATAATTGCCATAAATATTAGATGAACTTAGGTTAAAATACAACCAAAAGTTATAATTATTGTTTCCTAACAATTTTAGGATCATTTTTATGGAATTTATAAGATATGGAGGTCTGATGTGACATACACCCCATGCAAAGGAGGACTATTTATAAGTTTATATTCTAAGAGCTTTGCAACTAAGACTTAGGTAGCGTAGAAATTGATAAACGTACAGGACTAGATAGGCTTTACGTATGCTTTTAATCGCAATTTTACTTTATAAGCAAAGATTTTTTTGCAAAATTAAATTAGATTTAACATGGGTTAACTTCGCCTCATATTCCAAATCTTATTATAAAACGTCAGGGTGTTTTCATTAAAATAGCTCCTAACTTTTGCCTTATAACCCATTTATGGTATAGGGAGTATTTGGTGTTCCTTATATAATCAAATTCAATTAAAAACCTTGCTCGAAAACGTATTATCATGAAAGTGGGGTACGTAGATTTTTCTTTTTCTTTTAAATTGCCAGATTATTATAGAACCACTAAAGCTACAACACACACACACACACACGTCAACTGAGCCAAGGAGCTGCCTGCAGAGAAAGAGAAGGATTTCTTTCGGATTAGCAGAAAAAAAAAATTTCGATGGAATCGATGGATCTCAATGAGCAAAGCTGCTTGAGCACTCTTTGAGAACCATTTTCCGAACGCGAATCATAGTTACCACTGAGATGCTCCTTTTTAATATCCGGCAGTCCCTTTTTGCGACGTTCGCGTTCGTGCTCTCGGTCCCGCTCTTTGTCACGGTTGCTGCGTTCCATACGATCCCTGTCCCGTGATCCGCGTCGCCGGCTGGAGCGTGGCGATCGAGTGCGGGATCTTGAACGGGAGCTGCGCCGCCGGCGATCGTTTCCAGGGCCGCCGCCTCCTCCTCCGCCTCCACCAGCGCCTCGTCCGCGCGGCGACCTAGAACGGCTGCGACTGCTCCGGCGGCTTCGCTTGTATCGATCACGGTCCGGCGTCGGACTGCGCGAATCAGCACCATCCAGGTTGATCACCTATTGGAGTCGATGGTAGTGTTTGCAAGAAAATTTAAGAGAGAAGTGGATACGTGATAAAAACGTTAACATTTCGGTAAGCTTAAAAAGTTTGAGTTTGAGATCCGGGAGGGGAAAGGGGGAACTCGGATTGGGATTGGAATAGGGATAGGATTAGTGGCAAATGGAACATACTAGACTGAATAAAGACAGCTTTCATTGGCGTGTGTTGACGTGTGGTTCTGTTTTATTTTTCACTTAAGTCTTCGACGAATTCTATTCGAGGCATTTTTCATTTTTCATTTTTCGTTTTCGTTCGTTTTCGAGCAAGATTTGAATTTCTTGAATTTACATATTAAGGAACTTACCAAACGTTGTTATAGCATCAGGCAACTCGGGTTGTTCCGCCGGACTCATTTCTGGTCTTTGAAAACCTTACCTTTGGCTTCTCTTTTTTTAAAGTACTTTAATATTAAACCATCTATTCTTTATCATTGACTTAATTGACTTAATATTGGCAATAGCCATTTAAAGGCATTCAAAAATACTTTAGGGGCGGCATTCAGTTAACTTTTTGACGCGTTTAAGGGATGGTAGTTGGTATAGGCTTCCACAAGGGATTAAGGATTTAGTTTAAGGCATAAAATATCCAAATCGTAATCAAATATTATAATAAATGTCAAGTTAACTGAAGCGAATCGGTCTTCTGTGAACACTCCGAAATTCCATCGGTTATAACAACATTTTGGGCACGTCAGCACAAGTGGCATCTTCCAATTATAAACTAATGATATTATACTGAGCTATGTTTACGCTTCTGGCCAGTAATTCCACTCCAATCACTTGGCCAAGAGCATACAGCATAGCTTTTGAGATATAGATATAGGAGGAAAGATTCAAAAGGTGGTATACCTCAATGGACTGCTGCTCCGATATAAACTCCACATCCTTGTTGAGGTCCATGCCGTCATTGAGGTTCATACCCATATTCATGCCCATGCCCATCCCCATGCCAGGGGGCATGCCGGCAGTGCCCTGAAATAATAAATAAATGAATAAATGTCCAGGAGCAGTGATGACTTCTCTGCGTACCTTCATAACATTTTGAAAATGCTGCTGTAAAGCTTCGTCCGGATATCGGTGCTTCTGGTTCTCCTCCTGCTGCTTGAACTTCTGAAAATTCTGCAGCGTCTGCAGTTGCCTCAAAACGTTCGGATCGTTGAGCAGCTGCTTGAGATTGTTGTTCTACAATTGAAAAATGCCAACAGGCAAAAGTTAATCAAGTTTTTAAATAATTAATTAGTCTTAAAACGAAACACAAAAACCAAACTAAAATGGTGAATGCAAAAAAATTAAACGAAATGCAAGAAGTTAATGGCTCATACGTCTAATAGCTTGGAGGAAGTGGGCGGCGAGTCGTCGCCCATGCAGTGGTGATCATCGGCCATCATCATGCCATCGTCCTCGTCCTCGATAATCTCCCGCACCCGGTAATCGAGGTCGTGCGTGCTTTTGCTGTGCTCCCTCTTGTGATGATGCGACTTGCTGGATTTGCTTGAGCAAGACGCTCCTCCGGACTGCCGTTTGGAGTAATGTTGCTCCGAGTAGTGGCGCTTGGAGCTGCTGCTGTTGCCGCCGCCACCGCCACCACCAAACTTCTCATGCTAATGAGTTTGAGCGAGGACGAAGGGCGTTGTTAGAGTTAGTAAGAGACATGAGAGACGGAAATATACAAGTGACAGACAGTTAAGATGTGTGTGTGGGTGAATGTGTTAGCAGGCAGAATCCAATCCCAGTGAAGCATTAAATCACTCACCGACAAGTCCGGCATGGGCCCTCCCATCTTGTCGTCTCCAATGGCACTGCTCATGCTGATCTCCATGCCACTCATCCCCGAGGTGTTAAGCAGACCGTTGGGGCCGCTTGAGATGTCCGCCAGGCTGAGGGCTCCACTGCTACTGCTGGGACCGGGACCCACGCCGCCGCCGGAGGCACCGCCAGCTCCGATCGGCGGCATCTGGTGGTAGATGGGATGATTGGGGTCGGCCAAGTCGAAGATCGGCTGGATGACCTCCGACTTGAAGACGTTGTTCTTCTGCCACAGGTTCAGCACACGGATAATTCGGCTCTTGTCCTCAGGCGCGCACCGGAACAGATTGGCGAACGTCTCCGTCAGGTTGCGTTGGAAGCGGGGCGCAAAGACGTCCTTATCGGTGCCGTACTGGTGCCGCGACTGGCGCACTATCGAGTCGATCACATAGAGGCCTGGCACCTTGTACTCCGGCTTGCACTTGAGGATAAACTTCTCGACGCTCTGCACGACGTGCTTGTAGAACTTGATGGCTCGCATCGCCGACCTGGTGATTGCGGCCATCTTAGCCTTGGAAATGGGCGGCCGGCTATCATAGAGTCCGGAGAGCTGCAACGAAAGCGAATAGCATGAGCATGGGCACAGGTAAGGGGACCCGGGACCCGGGACTGGCGATTATCGTTATCGGGTGCGACCCTGGGCGGCTTGTCGGAAAAATTCTGAGCCTGCCGAAAGAGAGATCTCTATCCGCGGTGGCCACCACCCAGATAGTAGCTAGCCGGATATTGTGTAACCACCTCCAGATGCAAGCCGCACACTCTTCAGCATCTTCGCACGCGATCCGACATGATCCCATCCGGCGGTTTTTTCCAGCATCCATCCAACTTACCTCATTGTTGAAAGCCACGACAGTTTCCATGTTCAATTGTTCGTTTCACTCACGGCGGACACTCACGAACTTCAGATTTGCATGCTTTGGTTGGTCTCCACAAACATTTAAAACTTGCCGAACGCTATTTTGTAAACTTTTTCAGCGTTTTCCACGACTTTTAAAAATCTTTTTTACAAAGCGTGAAAAAAATGGCTGCCCATTAGAGATGTGAAAACATACGAATTTATCGGCACATTGATTACTTGATGTGTTGCCAGTTTGCGATACTTTTCGATAGGCACCCGAGCAACAACAGATTCCGATTTCCAGATTTTTCGTCAAACAAAAGTGTTGCACAGCGCAGAAACCCGAGCCAAGCCAAAAGTGTTGTAAACGATTCGGGCATAAATAATAATTAAAAAAATATAAATAATCAACATGAGCTCCAACCATCGCCCCCTGGACGAATCGGACATCCTACTGATTCGTACCATTCGCGACACCCCGTCGCTGTACGATCCTCAACTACCGTCCTTCCGGCTTTCGCAGCGGAAGGAGGAGGATTGGGCCAAAGTTGCGGACGTCCTCAACATCTCTACGACGGACGCACGGCGCCGCTGGACTTGCTTGCGCGATCGCTACTCTCGCGAGCTGAAGCAGAAGCGCTTGCATCCATCCGGCGAGTTCGGGCACAATGACTTCTTCAGGAAGATGGACTTTCTGCGGGACTTTGTTCGAAAGCGACGCGAGCGGAGGGGACGCGACCGGGACAGGGACCAGAAGCCCGCAGGATGGCTAAAGGTGGACATGCGTCGGCGGCGAATCCGGCTGCCGCTGGACAACGACACTTTGATCGAGGACCAGGGCTCGCCGGAATATGAGGAAGGCGAAGAGCCGTCCTATCAAACCAAGCTGGAGGTGCAGACAACGCATTCTGAGACCTATTCAGTGCTCGTTGAGGCGGACGACGGCCAGGAGGAGAACGATCACGAGAGCTTTGAGGAGTTCGATCCGGAGGCCGACAATAAGCCCATATCCAGTACGGTGGTCACCCTCCATCCGCAGGATGCCACTGCCAAGGTAAGCGCCGCCGTGCCGCCTGCCGAATCCGTCGACCCCAGCCAAGAGGACGTAGGTGACTACGTTGTCTGCGTGGCCAATACGAGCCAGGAGCGGGAGCGGGAGCAATGTGCCGCAGAGATAGTTACCACGAATACCTCGGAAACCGAGGACGACTTCTTCTGCAAGTCCATCGCCGCCTATCTGCGCCAGTTGTCGCGCGTGCACAAGATCAAGGCAAAGGTAGAGATGTACCAGATACTTGAGAAGTATATACTACTCGAGGAGAGCGGGACCAGGGCGGGTCCCGGCGGTGCATCGCGGTCGGGTACTGGCTGAACAGGTTACATATGGCTACTTATGTACATAGATTTTAATATATAGTTTTTTAATGCAGTACAAATATACAAAGTGACGAAAATCCGTGAGCTTAATCTATCTGTGAAGAGCAACGGAGTGTGTGTGCTCCTAACAGAAGTCCTCGTTGATTATATTGGCGTCAACTGCCAGGCCGCGCTCTTTGAGCGCCTTGGATACCAGGCGGTGCTTCTCCTGACGCTGCTCCTGTTCGCGACGCTGGGCGTCCAGGATTTCGTCCACGGATATCTCTTTGAGTGGGAGTTTTTGCTCCTTCTCGCGATCCTGTTGGGGGACCATAATTGGTGTTAGAGCTTTTTCAGCCTAGCAAAATACGCAAGGTGTCTCGTTCCACTTACAATTTCGCCCAGCAGCACCACATTCTCGCCACGAATTATGAAGACTCCACGTGGAATGTCACCGTACTCGTTGCCCACATGTATCCGCTCGATGGTGCGCTGCAGCACCAGGTTGGCGAACTGATCCACAGAGCGCAGATATCCAATCAGCGTCCGTCCATCCCGCAACAGCACCATTAGCTTCTCTGTAAAATGCCGGTTTTAGGACTCCATTCAATGTAAATCGCTAGGTCAGACGCGTCTACTCACTGTCAACCTCTTCCAGAAGATGAGCTGTGCCTGCCAGGGGATTGAGATCGTCCATTGGGAATTCGGAGGTAGATTTACAAGAATAATTTACGGGCTAAAGTTTAGCCTCTTCCCTAAAAAAAACAAATGCGGTTATCGATAATGGTGCAATCGATAAAATGATAGCTCGTGTCGTTGCCATATTATGCGATGAAATTTAAATTTTTTTTAGTTTCGGAGAATGCGCTCATTCGTAGCCGTTAAAAATACTGAATATGGATGAGCAACTTAAAAAAATGGAAAAGAATGCAATATTTATGGGGTTTTTGAAAAAGGCTTTCTAAAAAATACTAAGAATAATTTAAGAAAGCAAGACAAGTTTTATGGTATTTTAAAGAGCCGGTTGAAAAACATCGATACTATCGATAGTTACATCGATGTTTTTGGATCCCTATTACTCTGGTTTTGAAACAAATATTGCAAGGAATAACAACAATTATCCCGAAATTTACGCAAAATGAAGTAAGTTTCAATGTCAGATCAATATAAGGACCTCGCTAATGTCACCCCAACAGGCTCAGCGTAGACGGCCTGCTCGTCTACTTCCCGTACGAGTACATCTACCCTGAGCAATATGCGTACATGCTGGAACTGAAGCGGAGCCTGGACGCCAAAGGCCACTGTCTGCTGGAGATGCCTTCGGGTACCGGCAAGACGGCCACTTTGCTCTCTCTAATTGTAGCCTACATGGTGGAGCACCCGGAGACTGTGCGCAAGCTAATCTACTGCTCGCGCACGGTGCCGGAAATCGAGAAAGTAATCGCTGAGCTGCAGAACCTGATGGTCTACTACGAGCGCAATTGTCCGAATCCGCCGCCCCTGACCGGCCTGGTGCTCAGCTCCCGCAAGAACATGTGTATCCACCCCGAAGTGAGCAAGGAGCGCGAGGGCAAGGCGGTGGACGGCAAGTGCTATGGCCTAACAGCAAGTTACATTCGCGACCGGCACGAGATGGACACAGAGACGCCTATATGTATGAGAGTATTACCAATTTCCGGTTTCCAACAGTTGTATAATATGTTGTCCTTGCAGGCCAGTACTTTGAGGGATTCAGCTTGGAGGGCAAGGAGTCCACATTGCCGGTGGGCGTCTATAGCATCGACGATCTCAAGGAGTACGGGCGATCGCGGAACTGGTGTCCCTACTTTCTGGCCCGCTATGCAGTAAGCATCGATGGCCAATCGCTGAGACTGTTTACATAGTGTAGTGTTGTCCTCCTCCAGATTGCCCATGCTCACATTGTGGTATACAGCTACCACTACCTGCTGGATCCTAAGATAGCCCAGGTGGTGTCCAAGGAAATGAGCCGCGAGTCTTGTGTGGTTTTTGACGAGGCGCACAACATAGACAACGTGTGCATCGACTCGATGAGTGTTAAGATCAACAGGCGGACCGTAGAGCGGAGCACAAATGCCTTAAATCAGCTGACAAAACTGGTGCAGGAGTAAGAACCTATCAAGCCCTTTTATATAAGCGATTTCAATGATTTCTCTGGTGTTTACAGCATTCGGGAGGAGGACACGAATCGCTTAAACGAGGAATACCAGCGCATGGTTCAGGGCTTGAAGGATGCCAGTGTGCAGCGGGACACAGACATGATTCTGGCCAATCCGGTGCTGCCAAACGATGTGCTGACAGAGGTGGTGCCGGGAAATATACGCAACGCCGACCATTTTCTCAGCTTTCTGCGCCGCTTTATAGAATACATTAAGACCAGACTGAGGGTCCACCATGTGGTTCAGGAGTCGCCTGCTGGCTTTCTCAAGGATATTTCCTCAAAGATTTGTATTGAAAGGAAACCGCTACGATTCTGTGCTGAACGCTTGTCCAGCTTGCTGCGCACCCTGGAGATTACTGATTTGACAGAGTTCGGAGCTCTCACTCTGGTGGGTTTCATGCCGCATTTTTATTACTTTACTGGAAACTAAAACTAAATATATTTCCTATATTTTAGATCACACACTTTGCCACTTTGGTGTCCACCTATACAAAGGGTTTTACCATTATCATCGAGCCCTTTGACGACAAAACGCCAACGGTATCGAATCCCATATTGCACTTTAGTTGCCTGGATTCCTCCATAGCCATGGCTCCGGTGTTTTCGCGTTTTCAGACAGTTGTCATCACCTCGGGCACCTTATCGCCCATGGACATGTATCCGAAGATTCTGGACTTTGATCCTGTGGTCATGAGCAGCTTTACCATGACACTGGCTCGTCCCTGTTTACTGCCCATGGTATACTTACTTGAATGAAGAGTTTATGCCACCGATTACTGTAATAATTATATTCCTGAACAGATTGTGTCCAAAGGCAACGACCAGGTGGCCATTTCCTCCAAGTTCGAGACAAGAGAGGACACCGCTGTGATTCGTAACTATGGCCAGCTGCTGGTGGAGGTGGCTAAGACAGTGCCTGACGGCATTGTTTGCTTCTTCACATCCTACCTGTACTTGGAATCTGTGGTGGCCTCCTGGTATGATCAGGGCATTGTTGACACCTTGCTGCGCTACAAGCTGCTGTTCATTGAAACCCAGGACAATGCCGAGACGAGCTACGCCTTGATGAACTATGTTAAGGTGAGATATAGATGCTTTCGTGACTGCTAAGGCTTCTCTCCGAATGAGCTTGGCCCAGTTTATTTAAATCCACACACTTTTAGCCACACTCTTTAAGAACGAAGCATTTTGATTTCGTCAGAGCGTTGGTTGAGCTGTTGGGGTGTCGATCTTGATGTTTAGATACTATCAGAAGAATATATAGAGTTGTATTCAATGTTTTTGAACAGAAAAGTGTGGGATATTTAGATATTTTCTTATATCTATCCATCCTTTTTACAAAATAATCCTTTAAATTGCTATTCTGATATGATCTTATCCTAAATACACCCTAATTCTATTGGCCCCTTCTGCAAGAGTGTACATCGATTGCAATCAAACTTGACTTAAACCCCATTTCAACTTGCAGGCCTGCGATTGTGGTCGCGGAGCGGTGCTGCTGGCTGTGGCGCGTGGCAAGGTCTCGGAGGGTGTGGATTTCGACCATCATTATGGTCGCGCGGTGCTCATGTTCGGCATCCCCTACGTGTACACGCAGTCGCGCATTCTCAAGGCTCGGCTCGACTACCTCCGCGATCAGTTTCAGATACGTGAGAATGACTTTCTGACCTTCGATGCCATGCGGCATGCGGCGCAATGTGTGGGCCGGGCGCTGCGCGGCAAGACGGACTACGGCATCATGATCTTTGCGGACAAACGATTTTCGCGCCAGGACAAGCGTTCACGTCTCCCAAAATGGATTCAGGAGCATCTGGTGGACAGTTTTTGCAATTTAAGCACAGAGGAGGCCGTACAGCTGGCCCGACGTTGGCTGCGACGCATGGCGCAGCCTTTCACACGCGAGGACCAGCTGGGAATCTCCCTGCTGACCCTCGCCCAGCTGGAGAACATGGAGCAGGAGAAGCTCGAGCGGCAGGCGCAGGGCAAACAGGGCGTGGGTGGTGAGGTGCAGGAGCTGTGAAACGTGGGAAGTGCTCGCCAACCGGCTCTTTGTCCAACCATCGCCTTCCGGGAATAACTCAAGTCGCTGAGCCGTCAGCTAATGACATTGAATGCCATTAAAAGCGAAGCGCGCAGCGTTGAAGCTGGAAAATTTAAAAGTTAAATCTGAGTTTTTTTTTTTTGTTTTGTTTTGGCTGCCATGCAAATCGGACGTAAATGTCCAATTAATGGCTAATTAATATTATTTATAATTTCGCAGGCATGACTAACGGGGGCCGCTCAAGGCGGCGAAAGGGCGCAAGCGCAGCGTAGCTCGAGCTTTGCTCTTGCATTTGTTTTTGTAACTATATTTCTTATTTGCGTTTTTACTTGAACTTCAATAGTTG
Organism: Drosophila truncata; assembly: GCA_008042515.1. Lineage (NCBI taxonomy): Eukaryota > Metazoa > Arthropoda > Insecta > Diptera > Drosophilidae > Drosophila > Drosophila truncata. The sequence continues at coordinate 9,534 of VNJQ01002436.1, read as the reverse complement.
ATTGGCCACGAAATTATAGAACCAGGCTGTAAGTTATACAAACTTACAAACCCTTTGTTTTTCTTAGTGTTTGTTTTTCATAAACATTAGTTAAGCCATTGTAAAATGAGTTAGAAAAAATTATAAAACAGATCGTTGCCTACATTTAGCTGCAGAATACTTTATAGATTATTTTGAAAATGTTTATTTTGAGAAGAAATTAGACTTAGGCCTTATAAATATGTTTTTAATGCACATTTTATGGTTAGTAATGAACCATAGGCTTTAGAATTCGTTTCTGTATCGGAAAAGAAAGTTTTAGTATTCTAAAACACTCTTAAAATCGTAAACTCGTCTATTGTTGCCAATCAAGTGTTTGAAATGTAAAATTTAAACAGCCAATACCTAGTAAGTACGGCGTATGGTAATGAAATCATAATTATTCATCTCTTCCTGTCGCCTGTCCCGCCGTAATTCATTTTCAGGGGCTCGTAATCAGCCGGCAAATGAACCGCGATGACCGAACAAATTCTCGTATGCACGATTTGGCCTGAAAATGGATTTGTTATTGCAGATCGAACGTTATCACCACCGGCCCATAATTGCCAATGACACGTTAACGATGCAGTCGCAGCCGGGTTATCAAAGCTAAAATTATTGCATCGGGATGGGGAGCCTTAGGCCAGGCGCCAACGTTTGCTTAATGGCCAATTAATGGCTCGAATGTTTACTCTGCCAGCAGGTTTTTTTCGAAATTAAAACAAAATTCATTAATTTGGAAATTTGGAATCTTTCGGCCGACAAACAAAAGTGCTTCTCGGTTTCCTGGAGTCCTCGGATTGTGGCAGCGAGTGCGAGGCAAGGCGGAGAGCAAGGCGGAGAGCCAAGCCAAAAAGCTTTAACCACTCAGCGGAACGAAGCGAACTGGGGAGAGCAGAGCAGAGTTACAGTTAACAGCGTCGCCGGAGCGAGATAAAATAAAAAAAAATATATATATATATATAAAAAACTGTCGAGCGGCGCTTGCTCTCTCGGCAGAACTTTCGATTTTTCATAATAAAAAGGTTACAACTAAATCTCGGGCGGTTTAGTCGGCAGATAAATTCGGAGCGAGCGCGCCAAACGTAGCCAAAGTAGCCAAGTGCCAATATCCCGTTGTACGTTCAGCGATCGAAAGTAATTCGTGTTATCCTCCAAAAACCGCAGAGGTCCTCTTAATTCGGTAAAAAAAATAGAACAAAACAAAAAATAGTTAAAACAAAATGAAGCCCCAGACCAGCGAACAAAATGGCAACTCGCAAAATGGCGACGCCCCCGCGGACGCTGCTTCCGTTGCCGTGGAAGCTGCCGCCACGATCCCGACAGGCGGAGCTGCCTCTACCCCCACCGACGTCGCCACCACCGCTGTTGCGGTCTCCAAAAACAGCCAGCAGCTGAAACTGGAAATGCTTAACATGGAGCTGGCCAGCAACGGAAGCGGTGAGTGATCATCTCTGGGGGGAGATCTCTGGAAGGAAATAGAAGGAAGTGGAAGCTCTGCTGTTTTCCTGATCTGTAATGGGGCATCCTCAAGCTCAAGCGGCTACTCACAAAATTTCCCTGTTCCCTGAGTCATAAGTTACACACGGCGTATGAGTGATATGTGTAAAAATGTAGTTATAAAGCCAAAACTTATTCCAATGAGGGTTCTTATTTTGCTGATGGCTTGAGAGACTTTCAAAGACATCTCTTAACATATAGGAATTTTTTCAGAGCCTTTATATGTCATTAATTGAAAATATATATTAAAATCTAGGGATTTACTTTTGGGTATCCCCCTTAAAATAATCTTATTATTAATATTCCACAAATGCAATGGATTCCCTTTCTAATTGCAGTCGGAATATAAAATATTTATAAAAGCTAAGCCCCTTGCATTATAATTATTCAATTAATAGAAGGCCTTTTTTAAGATAGTTAATAAACCATAAGCACTAAGATTTTCTCGGAATCCTTCCCTACAGCTAGTGTTAGTTCTCAAAACCCTTCCTATCTCATGAGGATTTGTATTAGGAAGTCCATGGACTGATTTTGATCTATTAATTGAGTTCCCCATCCATGCAGCTGGATGCAATCTCTGGCTGATATTGCATCACACCTAGATTAGTAGTTAGAGGCGGCCATTGAAATTCAATCAGATGCGCATAATGAGTCGACTCCGATTTCCGGCGATGCTGTGCCGCATAAAACCCCGACGGCGATTCTTGGCACATAAACCGCAGAATGAGAGCTCCGATTTCTGTGCCATATGCAAACCACACACAGTGCCGGATATCGGAGAGGAACATATGCACATATAGTCTACCAGTCTACCAGAAAAATGTAGAGCTAGGAGAGCCACTGGGCATATTGACATTGACATTGAAAGATTTTGCTTGGCACTCGGCATCGCCATCGGGAGCGGAGCATTATCTGCGGGCCATGAGCGACAAAGAAAGACAAAGACCATAAACTCCTCGGCTAGTGATCCGGTATTTGGCCAGCGGTGGGGGAGGGGGAGGGCACGGGCACACAGACCTGAACTACTTTTGTGAAGGTTAAAAAAGTGTTTAATTGCGAGTACGGCGCTCCAAACGGTTTCGATTCGTGGGCTTTGCCGTTTTCAGATTCAGTTTCTTCGATCGCCCCTCATATTGTTGAGCTGAAGTCCGTCGTCCGGCGGTGACTAATAAGCCGCCGAGCGGCCGAGCCGCCGCAGTACTTCACATTTGAGCGATTGCGGTCAATAAAAAAGACTGAACTGCTCGCTGAGAGCGAAGGCTCACGGCTCACGGCTCTCGGCTCTCGGCGGCGGGTGCGCTTTGCCAGCTAATTGATCCACTTAAAAAATTCTCCTAGCAAATGGCAGAAAAACGCCAACGTTGGTGGCAACCCTGCCAGCTCAGAGTCCCCGATCGATCCCCGGATCGCTAAATGGCATTCCTGATTCCGTAATGCGTAATTGTGGGCCGGAAATTGTGAGGCAGAGAGATAGAGAGACAGACAGCCAGAGAGAACACCTGCCAATGCCCTATGGAAAATGTTAATGTTGGCTTAATTGCCTGTCCCCAACAGGTTGACTTCCTGGGAAGAGACTGTGGGGAACCAGCTGAATCCTTGATTTCAAGATTTGGTTTCTAGATAGTTTATTATCTCGCTTTTTTGGAACAAACTGTTTAAGGATTTGCTTTTACCAAGGACCGGTGTGTGTTAGAGAGGCTTTACTGTGTGTGGACTGCGTCATTTAAGTTGGAACGATCAAAGTCTATGTCATCTGCAGCTGTCTTAGCTTTATGTAAACTAACCCAACCCGTGCTATTTTCCCATTGATTTATTTCTTGCTAAACTGTGATGGAATAACCAGTGAATAACCAATATTTAAGCAAATTAATGTAAATAGAAATTAAACGTATTTTGGGAAGAAATTGTTAGGAAGTTAATATTATTTTCCAGTTTTACCTTCAACTTTTCAAAGCAACATTGAATTTTTCCCTAGAATACAGATTCATTTTCAGCGCCAAACCATTTGAATGCGCATCTCTTTGAATTCGAGTGGCATAAATTGATTGAATTCGGAATTTATGCAGGAAAAAAATACAAATTCGAGCATCTGGCAGACGGTCAATTATACTTCGAAGCCCCACAAGTCAGACTCCGTAGGGATTCACATCTCCCCCTCCTTCAAAAATAAAACCAAATAGAGTCTTTTGATTTCTAGTCTATTTCAAACCATCGTCCTCATTGGGCTGGGCTCTCTCTCCTCATTCTTGCTCACATAATGGTCTCCTCCTCCAACATGTACTCCGTAAGATCGGCCTCACCCGTCAGCATGGTCACGGGCACACGGTTCATCTGTGCCACACGCTGGCTGGGCCATGCCATCACGTCGCAACAATTGGTTAGCACCACGACGTTGGTGTTCGGAGAGTCGGCGGACATCAGATTGCTGGGCCTCTGCTCATCGCAGGCATTGAACTTGCGCCGGAAGCGAAACTTTATAGGCATAGCATTGCCCATCACGGTCTCCTCGTCAAAGTATTTCGGAATAGCTTTGTTGAACACCGGATTCGTTGTGGCCGGCATTGTGAGCTGCAAAATGGGGAGCCTTTAATATGATTTCAAACAAGAAATAAGGAAGGTAGGGAAGTCTCTGGTCTCTGGCTATTATAACCACCCACTCTTCTCGGACTCACCTCCTCAAGTCCCACGGATGTTTTGAGCCTCCGACATGGGTCACAGTATTCTAAACCCTCTTCACCTGTGGTACCTCTGCGGCTGCCTTCTTCTGCTTTCTTTTCTTCTTCTTTCTTCTTTTCATCCTTCTTCTTTTCTTCTTTATTCCGCTTTTCCATGGGATCCTCGGCCCGTTCCATACACTGCCGGAGGAACTCCTCCTCGATGTCGATCAGCCGCTTGACAGCGCAATCGCGTTTCAGGAAGTTTTTTATCACCGACAAATCACGTGGCACGGCCCCGATGACATCGAAGTCATCGGCTCGCAACTTCAGGCGATGAGCCATGTTTTTTGTACTTCCTTAATTTCGAATGCCACTGGCGGAGACAGTGGAACAGATGGTGTTGGTTAGAATTTGGAAAGTCACAGCTCTACTTGAGCCGGAATGCTTGAGTTGAAAGTTGAAACTAAATAGTCCTTGACGTCTGACACCATGTCGAGTAGTTTGGGCGCCGAGACTGAAGGATAAAGCAAACAAATCGTGATGACAAAGGGAAGTCGCATTGACCAACTGTACAGCTGTGGTCAAAATGTGGTAAAATTTTTATTTTAGGCTAATTTGTCATCATCTTCGTAATTCTTAACTTATATTTAACTAAAAGCCAATATAAATGCTAAATTTAAAGTCTCTTTTTTATCAATAACAAACCCACTCTACCACCAAAGACATTTCAATATATAAGATTAGTAACGCCCTACGATTTATTGAAATGTCTTTGCTATCACCTTGTTTCCTCTGATAAATCAAAGCCAGGTCTCTCCTATTTTTATGCCCATAGCTGTTAGCTACACGATTCCTTTCAGAGCAACAAGTACGAGCACACAGATACTGTGGGCCTGCGCTCAACTCAGCTTGTTACCAGCGCTTGGGAGCTTGCAGAGCGGGCATGGGGGATGGTGGGCTGAATGGAGCTTTGCTCCGCTCAAAGCTCTGCTCAAGAGGTTCTTATTACCACCGCTGGCCCCAGCAGCCAGTCAGAATAGCAGAGCCAACCGAGGCGCCAACACAACACAACACACGGGAGCACACGCGCCAAGACATCGAACCACCGAGACATCAGCGAAAAAAATATAGAAAACAGCTTAGAAGATTGTGTGTTGCGAGCGATCCATCAAATTGAGTTCCGTTCGTGAGGCAAACAAGCCAGAGTAGCCGATACCATCATGAGCTTCACTCGCCAGTTGTCCGAGATGAGTGCCAGCGAGCTGAACGACGCCATAGACGACACCAACTTCCCGCAGGCCCACATCCTGTCGCGTGGACGCAACAACAGCGTGTGCTCAACAAGTAGCACCTCGGGCACCTCCTCGCTGGCGGACAGGGCCCAGGCCCAGCCAGAGGAGTCGGTCGCCAATCCGGGCACCCCAGCAGAGGAGGTGGTTGCCCCAACGGGCAACCAGCGACCGCGCCTCATCCTGAAGACCAACGGCAGCAGTCCGGATAGCGATGGTACACAACCGAAAACACCAATGACACCGCGTACATCGACAACGCCAGGTAGTGGTGGGGGTCAGGCTATATATGTGCAGGAGTAGCAGCAGTCCAGGACAAGTGATAGAAACTCTTTTTTATGTTGGTGATAAGCCAACCGCGTATCAGTGGCGTAGTATTGTTTGTGGTTCAGGGGTCAGAGATGCGTCTCGGCTTGGGGATAGTATTTAGACACAGAGTCACAGAGTCACAACAACCACACACTGCCACCCGAGGGGAGCAATGCCTTCCTATCTCTCTCTCCCCTCTGTTTGTTGATAATGGTTTTTAATGGACTCTATTCCTCCCGTTCGCAGGTCACGAGAAGTGCACTTTCCACCACGATCTGGAGCTGGACCACAAGCCGCCGACGCGAGAAGCCCTGCTGCCGGACATGGCCCGCTCGTATCGCCTACTCCTGGGCGGACTGGGCGAGAATCCTGATCGTCAGGGACTGATCAAGACGCCAGAACGCGCGGCCAAGGCCATGCTGTACTTCACCAAGGGCTACGACCAGAGTCTCGAGGGTAAGCACAAGCACATCTCTCTTCGATCAATTAGCACCAGGTCAGTGATCCGGCGATTGGTGTGTGGCTCATCCTGGGTTTCCCCAAATAAGCTGGCAGCGAAACTAGTTTCTCGAGAAGTGATTCATGGCGTGCTCCAACTTTATCGGGGGTTCCTAAGTCCGGTGCAGTGCATTAGTCTAATTACCACTCGAGTGCTTTGAACACTCGAGTGTGCGAACGCAGAGTGAAAAGACCTAACAGTTTTCGATGGATACTACCGTTCGCTATTTCGTTTGTTTCTATTTAGGATCCACCTTATCTCTGATCCTTAATAGCCACTAAATAGTGTTGGCCTGCTTTCCAACTCAAACTGCAAACTGCTGGCAGTCACATTTGAACTTGTCATGTAATCAATGAGAGTCGCTTGGAGGAAAATAACAGAAACAGAAACAGAATCGCGAATAATACGGCCACAAGCGCACCGAACCGGTTGGTCGAGATGAAAATCAGGTTCTACAGTTTGTCAAATAAAATCGCATGTAAATTTAATATCAACAACAAACAACGCAAGTGTGCTGGCCATTTGAAAGATAAATAAGTTAAACGAAAGTGAATAGCCTTCGAAAATAGAATGGGTTGGGATTGTTGTGTTTAACCCGAATTCGAAGAACCGAAAGCCGCCAAAGTCGTGACAACGTCGAGAGTAGTTGCCAATCTGACATTGAGGGGAGCCACACACCAAGTTTATGCGATGAATCTGAAGTATATTCAAATACATGAAATCGTATCTAGGATACCAAAAAGCCTAGAATTAAAGAATCATAGTCTTTAATGATTTATATCCTTTAAAAGCCTTTTAGCTAGGAACATGTGTCTAAATTATTACTCAATTTTCTAATTACACAAATTAAGCACTGCATGAACCTCCAAACAGACTTTGTTGGCTGCCAGGAAACGCACTGAAGCTTTCCGGGCTGTACAATAAAACCGAGAGAGTGGGCGAGTGGGAGGGTGGAAAAGAGAGAACCCGGAGTGGGTGTGCTACTCTAAGCCATTCAGCTTAATGATGAATCTCAAGAATCCATCGTTTAAAGTGAGTGTGGCGAAAGCTCTGCCCCCTCCACAAGTAGCCACTTTGGCATTCAGTTATGCAGCAAATAAATCTAACACGAATTACGCGCGCCATAAATCACTGGGCATAGCATTTCACTGCCTTCGTGTTTGTTGTGCATTGGGCGGGTGGGTAAGCAATGACTCCGTGGCGCAACGGTAGCGCGTCCGACTCCAGATCGGAAGGTTGCGTGTTCAAATCACGTCGGGGTCAATATTGAAATCTTATTTTTTTCATTAAATAATAATTATCTTTTATTGTTTATTCTTTTATAGACGTTCTAAATGGAGCAGTGTTCGATGAGGATCACGACGAAATGGTGGTGGTCAAGGATATTGAAATGTTTTCCATGTGCGAGCATCATTTGGTGCCCTTCTACGGCAAAGTTTCGATCGGTTATTTGCCTTGCAACAAGATTCTAGGACTCAGCAAACTGGCTCGGTAAGATCAGCTAAAGAATAGCTCAGCAAAAGTATTAATTAATGGCATTCATCTGGCAGTATTGTGGAAATCTTTTCGCGTCGCTTGCAAGTACAGGAGCGCTTGACAAAACAGATTGCTGTGGCAGTAACTCAAGCCGTGCAGCCTGCCGGAGTGGCTGTTGTTGTTGAAGGAGTGTAAGTATTAATTATTTTCAAAAATATTACAAAAAAAACACAAAAAATTTGTTTTGCATCGGCCGGGAATCGAACCCGGGCCGCCCGCGTGGCAGGCGAGCATTCTACCACTGAACCACCGATGCTTGTGATCGTTAGGCTGCCAAGTTTTCATAACACTAATTGCCTTTCTCCTTTCCATTCCAGACACATGTGCATGGTGATGCGAGGCGTCCAGAAAATCAATAGCAAAACTGTTACCTCAACTATGCTGGGAGTGTTCCGAGACGATCCCAAGACCCGCGAGGAGTTCCTCAACTTAGTCAATAGCAAATAGGCACTGAGGAAGGAATTGAAATCCGAGACCAACTAAACCCTTACAATATTTTTGGAGGCGCTTACATACAATGAGACAAAAATGAAACAAAACACAGGGTCCACCATTAGTTACATATGTTTTTAGGATTGATTTTCTTTAGTTAGTGCAAATGATTGCAGCCATTATCCTTGTTGATTTCTGTAAAAATTGTTGAAAAATTCTGTTAGCTGAGTACATTTACATAGCGAAGAGTTAAGAGAGGCGAGTCTATATTGAATTTTGGTGTTGGGTAGTCTTACGTTCAAAATATTATTATGCAATTGTATGGCACTTGAACCATCATTTTTACATCGAGTAATGCATTGTGCAATAGGGGAACAACTGATAATACATCAAGGCAAATCGTTTAGGGAATTTACATGATTAACGCCGTTCGTAAAGTTAAATCGAATAAATATACTGTATCTGTATTTATAAATGTTTACCTATTAAATTTACAAAATATATTCAAATGGCTTCAGAAGAGAGACGCAGCCGCATAGCAGGTTTTATCGGCGATTTAAAATGTTAAAATTAAATGATCACTATGTAAACGTTGTTGCTTGTAGAGAATGGATCGCTGCTTATTACCTATACAATAAATTATTATAAATATTTGTTGAAAATAATTATATTTCTATTTTAAAAAAATGGGAAGAAAAAAATCTTTCAGTTCTTGACCCCGACGTGATTTGAACACGCAACCTTCCGATCTGGAGTCGGACGCGCTACCGTTGCGCCACGGAGTCTACGTGGGGAGGGCGTCAAGTGCAGGGGAAATGGCAACAGGTTGTTGTCTCCAGTAGCCTCGCTGACAACAGGTTATTTTTTCTGGAACCAAGACTCAGAAAAACAACAACTGAATTAAACCAGAATCAGGCACAAGCATCGGTGGTTCAGTGGTAGAATGCTCGCCTGCCACGCGGGCGGCCCGGGTTCGATTCCCGGCCGATGCAAAATACTTTTTTGCTGTTATTTTAATATGTATTACAATTTTGTGAATTCATAATTTCCAACAATATTAAGTTGGTTTATAGGTTCTATGGTAAGTGGAATCAAAATATTCTAATAGAACCAAAAAATTATAATAAATTGTAAAAGAATGTCTCTTTTAGCATTAAACTACCCCATATTAGAAAGTAATTAAAATACTAAAATATTGCTTTTAAACTGAAAAAAAAAACCATTAATTGACCCCGACGTGATTTGAACACGCAACCTTCTGATCTGGAGTCAGACGCGCTACCGTTGCGCCACG